>PVLC010015740.1:0-36755 GCA_004027655.1 Graphiurus murinus
GAATTGGGGAAAGGGTCAGATGAGAAATGTGTGCACATTTGTCTATATCAATTTGTACCTAACAAAAATGTATATATACAAAGCACGAATTATTACAATAAAAAAAAAAAACCACCTAGAGTATTAACATAATACAGTACATATGTGTGTGTGTGTGTGTGTGGTGTTAGGGACTGAACTTGCAGCCCCTTGCCCTCCGCCTTTTTTTAAATTTGGAAGCAGGGTCTTGCTAAGTTGATGTGAACCTCAGTGAGGCTGGTTTTGAATCTGCAATTCTCCTGTTTCAGCCTCCCAAGTACTGGGATTCAGTAGGCATGCACCAACACACCCAGCTCATATTTTATTCTTTTAAAAGAATATAAATATACTTATATACTTATTGCAGATAATTTTGAATAACTGGAGTAGGGACCTAGAAGAAAATATTCACATAACTCATATAACATATTAAATCAAATTTTAACTTATAATGCTGATAAAAGTTAGTCAACAGAAGTAAAAAGGTAATTGAGAAATAGAAAAGAAACCAAAATCAAGAAATCCTAACTAAACATACTTTGCTAGTATATATTCATTCTTACATAAATATATTTACACATAATCCAAAGTAAACTTTATGGTCTGTAATTTTCCATTACCTATAGCATTGTAATTTATCAAAATAAAACCCACAATGAGGTTTCCATATTTAAAGTCATTAATATTCATTATTTGAGATTGAAAATGGATAGTGTAGCTCTACTGACATATAAAGACTTGATTAATACAAACCCTGATAAAAAGAAAGCAGCATGCCAGAGATCTCTGAAGACAGCGCCAACACTGTAAGAGGTGCCTGTACCGTGGTTCTGAACTGCTCCCTCCTGTGTGTTATCTGTGGTACTAGAACCATCTCCTTCCCTGTGTACTTCCAAATGGGCTGCTTTTCTTAATTTCCTTCATCAGAAGAGATTAAGGGTAGAAGATAGTTTAAAATTTAAACAGCCATTTTCTAGGTAGTACATTCAAAATTTTGAAAAACAAACACAGCACCTTTAATACAAATAAAATTCAAGTTTATGGATAAAGTTTAACCCAAATATCGCACATGATATATATTCAAAATAAATTTCTATAAATATTAAGGAATTGTTCCTGCTTATTCTGACACGTCATTGGCAGAAGGTTGTGAGAATCATACTGGACAGATATTTACAAAAGCATTTCTTCCCAATTTGAATGTCACTTATCTGCAGATGAAAAAAGAAGAAAATTTAGACTGGGGAGAATTATAATCTAACTGATTATAATAATATTATTATCAACAAAGCTATTTATGTAATGTAGGCATTTTTTTTTTTTCTTTTTATAATGGGGATTGAACCAAGGGGCCTCTGAGCTAATATCTCTAGCCCTTTTTAATTTTTATTTTAAACAGGGTCTTGTTAAGCTGTGAAACTGGCCTCAAACCTGCGGTCCTCCTGTCTCAGTCTCCCAAGTACTGAGATTACAAGTGTGTGCCACCACGCTCAGGAGGTATTATCTTTTAAAAATGGGATGGGCTTAAATTGCAAATATCATAATCTCTTATCAATGATATTCAAGAGAAATTTCTAGCCGGGCGTGGTGGCGCACGCTTGTAATCCCAGCATTTGGCAGGCTGAGACCGGAGGATCCGGGTTCGCGGTCAGCCTCAGCTACCTAGTGAGGCACTCCGCAACTTAGTGAGACTCGTTTCAAAATAAAGAATAAAAAATAGGTCTGGGGGTGTAGCTTGGTGGTAGAATGCCCCTGAGTTCCATCCCTAGTACCGCAAAAAAAAAAAAAACAAGAGAGAAATTCCTCCAAAAGACCACTAAAACAGAATTCCATATGCTTTCTGGTCAGTGAGACTTGCTATGTTTATGTAATCAAGGGTAATAGTAAACAACTTTAGCACTTAATAAACAAAGTGTAGATGAATCTTTTCTTGGCTTATTTTGCCAAGGCATCTTAGAAATACAAACTTTTCTAGGTAGTAGGAATTAGTAGCAATTCCATCTTATATTCCCAATATTGGTATTAGGTGATGAGAAATGAGTTTCAAGAAAGAAAGAAAAAAAAAACATAGGCATGGAGTATCAAAAAGGCCTTGATGTAAATGCAGAAAATATATCACTTGGTAATTAATCCTGAGGCTCAGTGCTTTATTTGAAAGAGCAAGATACCATTTTATTCTATGAAGGTAAGTGAGTCAAGAACAGTCCTGGATTCAAATTTCAGAAATCTACAAAAAGAACACTTTTCACTACCTTCTTCTTTTACCGCCTGTACTTAGAGGAGGTTTGGGTGTTCTTGTTGAAACAATCTGGCAGTGCACAGTTCCCAAGAGCAGCATCAGCCATATTGGCCCAATCACTTCTGTCAGAGGTATGCTATGTGGGCTAGAAGTGGAACAGAATAATACTACTGCAGCAACTACAAAAAGGGAAAGAAAATATATTTAATTACAGTCTGATAGTCACTTCTTCAAAAATTTTAAACTACTCTTACATTACTTCTTTCCAGATTATTTTTGTATATTTAATGAATTTTAAATATTATTCCACAAAGCTCTTTAGAGTATTTTATTATAGTCTGCCACAGCCTAACTGTGGTATTTAGAAATATACTATTAGAACAAGATAACACTCAACATACTCTCTAAATTACACACCTAACACTGCAATGAAAATTAAATGCATTCAAATCTATGGGCATTCCAGGTTAGATTAGAAGCAATCAAATGAACCACACTAACCTCAAGTACATTGATTTCTTTGTTTTACAAATAAGGAAGTCCTAATGATAAGTGTGTAATAAGGTTATAAACGCTCGCTAGTGGAGGCCTACATACTTAAGATTAATAGCAGAGATTTACTTGGTCATATTTTCCAGGGAAACCACTAACCACTCATCAGAGCTAACCATTACCAGATGAAGGGGAAATCTGGATTTGCCTGCTCCACATCCCTTAGACTTTCTGGACATAAACTCTACCATTTGGGAGTCTCCCTCTTTATCTGTTAATGAAACAGTCTTATTTCTTCCACATTAGGCATGTGGCCTAACCAGGGACCCTCAGAATCTTCTTCAGAGATTAATGGGTGCTATTTTAAAGAAATGCCTATCAATGTATTCACAGGTAAAATGTCATGATGTATATAACTTCAAATAGATTCAATATTTAATAAAATATTGAACTTATAAAATTATAAAAACTATACATAGAAAATGGTAAGAATAAATGTAGAATTGTCATATAATGCATTAACAGAAAAAAATCAACATTTTAAAGCAATTAAAAAGGTTTGTAAGCCAGGCGTGGTGGCGCACGCTTGTAATCCCAGCATTCAGGAGGCTGAGACTGGAGGATCCGGGTTCGCGGCCAGCCTCAGCTACCTAGTGGGGCACTCTGCAACTTAGTGAGACTTGGTTTCAAAATAAAGAATAAAAAATAGGGCTGAGGGTATAGCTCGGAGGTAGAATGCCCCTGAGTTCCATCTCCAGTACCGTAAAAAAAAAAAAAAAAAAAAAAAAAATAGGGCTGGGGGTATAGCTCGGAGGTAGAATGCCCCTGAGTTCAACCCCCGGTACTGCAAAAAAAAAAAAAGTTTGTAATGACTTTGTTTCATAGTCATAAGAAAATAATTCAAATATAAGAAAAGCTTCATTAAAATATGTTCACTTCAGCATTAGTTACAATAGCAAAAGAAAGCAAACAGTTTAAATACCAAATACTGATGTTCAGTGAGATATTTTCTAATAGTTTTAAATTATATGTATGAAGACTCTGATACTTGTTATGACATTAGGAAGTCATTTATATAAGGTCCTCTCAACCTCATAAAAATGTTATGAAATAAACTAAAAGGCAAGATTATATGCAGTTAGTTTTGTCTTTACTTTTCTGTATCTTCCAAGTTTTCTGCTGTGAACATATATCTTTAATGAAAAGCAGATTACGTGTAGTTTTTTATTTAGATTTTTTCTATATCTTTCAAATTTTCTGTTATGAACATATATATCTTTAATCAGAAAAAATAGGGCTAGGTTGTAGCCCAGTGGTAGAGTACTGGTCTAGCATGTGTGAGGCTCTGTGTTCATTCCCCAGCACCACCAAAACAACAACAACAACAAAAAAACATGCCAGCTGTGGTGGTGCACGCTTGTAATCCCAGTACTTGGGAGGCTGAGAATGGAGGATCCGAGTTCGCAGCCAGCCTCAGCTACTTAGTGAGACCCTGTTTCAAAATAAACAATAAAAAATAGGAATGGGGGTATAGCTCAAAGGTAGAATGCCCTTTGAGTTCAATCCCCAGTACCGAAAAAAGAAAATTTTTTTGTTAAAGTAACAGATTTAAAAAGACATTACCCAAACTAAAGAAATTAAAGTAACTGCTTTCCAATGTGATGGAACATAATTTGTCTCTTCCTTAGTCTCCAATCACTCTATTGTGCTCTACAGGTCATATTTTACACTGCTGCTCTGACTATGCACAAGATTGCTCCTGTGTTGGGAGATGGAGTAACAGAGTTGCTCCTGTGTGGCCCTTAGGTCAGAATGCTTAGATTTGAACCTGGGCTCTACTATATTTGGTGACCATGTGGCTTTGGGTCCTCAGCTCTATCAGATTCCACATTTACCAAGTGAGGCATAATAACAAATGAACCTCAAGTTCACTGGTTGTTGTGGGAATTAAAGGAGAATCCAAGAAAGCACTTAGAAGAGTGTATGGTATACAAAATTTCAATACAGAATGAGAATAGCTCAGATAACAGTGGTAAAAGGTACAAAAAAAATAAACAATGCTTTCAGCAGGAAAAATAAACTTGAATAGGTTGTATTTTTAAAGACTGATGTGTATGTATGTGTAGTGGGTAAAGAGGTTTTTTCTAATTTTAAGAAACCTGCTCAAATTCTATTTTTCTGTAGCCATCCACAAGTTTAAATTTTTGTAAAGTCATACTGGAAAATAACTGCTTTGTTTCTGCAAACATTTTAAATACCAAATTGGTTTTGTGTCTTATTACATGTAGTAATTACTTCATGTTCAGAATTACTACATGTGTAGAACAAAGCCTCAGTAACCCTAAAAAATACAATATCCTAAAAGTTGAAAGCAAACTGCATTTCCATCACTTAATTATACCTTGAAGGAGATAAAGGACAAGAAGCCAGGAAAAGATGACTTTTGATGTTACTTGTAACCACCACCGGGAGAAAAAGGGAAAAAATACAACTCGAACAATTCCCTTTCTAGTCAGAGAAGTCCAAGGACTTTCAGGCTTTGCTTTAGCAAATGCAGACCCTGAAAATGAAGTAAAACACAATGACAGTCATTTATTATTCTTTAATTTCCCTATAGAAAAAAATATCAATGTTCAAAAAATAATACATATGTAATTTTATTCTACACTATGTTATGTGTGAGAAACATCCAATTGGGGGTAGTAGTCACTTTAAAAAAACATTCTTCATGCTATCATATTAATTCAGATACTTTGAAAAAGAGTATTAATTGAAATAATGGTAGAATTTCTCCCACATATTTTATAAATGTAGGACAGTATTCAAATATATGTTCCAGTAGGGAATTAAAAATTAGCACTTTAATTTTTATAACAAAGTCCTATAGTTCAATAAGCAAACACTATTCTTTTATACTTATTTCTTAGAATGATTGTGGGCTTTTTTTTTCCTGGTACTGGGGACTGAACCTCAGAGCTATACCCCAGCCCTTCTCACTAAATTGCTGAGGCTGGCCTTGAACCTGAGATCCTCCTGTCTCAGCCTCCCAAGTACTGGGATTACAGGCATGCACCACCACACCCAGCTTGAAATAATCTTTAATGGGAAGAAAACTACTCGATTGTGTTTATTTTATTGACTGATTTTGTTGTTTTTTCTGTGGTGCTGGGGATTGAAGTTGGGCACTCTACCTCTGAGCTATACCCCTAGCCCTATTTTTTATTTTTATTTGGAAACAGGGTCTCACTAGGTTGATGACAGTCTCACCACTTGCTGAGGCTATCCTCAAACTTGTGATCCTCCTGCCTCAGCCTCCCAAGTACTGGGATTACAGGTGTGGGCTACCACGCCCAGCTTGACTGATTGATTTGCTTATTTTTGTGGTATGAGGGACTGAATCCAGGGGCATTCTGCCTTCAAGTTACACCCCCAGACCTTTTTATTTTTTGTTTTCAAACAGGGTCTCACTGGGTTGCTAAGAGTCTTGCTAAATTTCTGAGGCTGGCCTTAAACCTGTGATCCTCTGTCTCAGCCTCTCAAGTACTGGGATTATAAGCATGCACTCCCACCTCCATCATATTTAAATGCTTCCACTTTCTCTTTTTTATGTTATTCCTGCCCTCATATAGACTTACATTGCTTCTATTTCTACAAATGTACAGATCTAATGTATTTTGACATTTTCTTTAAGGTCAAAGTCTCCTTGTTTTAAGCACTTATTTATGAAAGACTCACCTCTTACAAGATCAACATCTATGAGGTCTGGTTTCACATGTGCTGTTTTCTTTGGTTTATTCCTTAACCCCTGTAGTATATTAAAAACAGTATTGGAATTTAACATATATAGCAGAAAAGAATCAACCCCTAATGATTTCAATTTAAAATAAAATCTTTGAGTAACATACTAGACAAAAATATACAATATGCATGTGTTACAAATGGACCATAATTACAGTATTGTAATAAATTTCATTACTTTCCATCAGATATGTTTAGGGATGTGTATAACATGCAAAGCCCTTTGATTGCTACCAATAAAACTCTAATACATGATTATCCTACACCAAGCAAATCTGGGTGTACAACCTAGGTGATCCAAGAGATTGCACTGGCCTCAGATTGGCCTTAGGAGAGTGCTGAGGTTGTGTCAGGGAGTAGTGTCCCGAAGGCCCCCAATATGTGATGCTCAGGTATTGCTGCAGAAAGTAGTAGATCACAGAGCTGAGAACCACACAGATACACAAACTTCTCAGCAGATGTTAGCATGGGGGGGGGGGTAGTGATCTGCTGAGCCCCAAAGAAGATTATGTACATCACAGAGTTGCCACTGTATTCACATGCCAACTGCTGACGGACCACAATGTCACCTCATCACTTTAGAATTCACATGCCATGATCAAGAAGAGGAGGCAGTTTTTGTTAATAGAATTCATTTATACTTGAAATTATTAAATACTAAAATTAAATTTCTGTCACTGGTGTCTCTAGAGAGGGGGAGTGAGAGTAGGGGTCAAATTTAGTGGAGAAAAGAATATGGGAAAATATGGAAGAATAATATGCTAAGAATTGGAAGAATGTAGCTGGGCGTGGTGGTGCACGCTTGTAATCCCAGCATTTGGGAGGCTGAGACCACCTCTGGGTTCGAGGTGAGACCCTGTCTCAAAAAAAGAATAAAAAATAGGGCTGGGGATGTAGCTCAGAGGTAGAATGCCCCTGAATTCAATCCCCAGTACCGCAAAAAAAAAAAAAAAAAAAAAAAAAAGAATTGGAAGAATATAGACTAAACTTCTCAGTAGACACGAGTTAAGAGGTGACACAAGGGTTTAGATGATTTTTAAATTATTCATTTAATTACAGTAAATCCTTTCTTTGGTCCTAATCCAAGTAACAAAGACCTCCTTCTAACGTTAAAATCTGATTAAGAACTGTTTGTATCTAAAAAAAACAAGAGGACAGTATTTGAGATCAGAATTAACTGAGATATCCAGACCAAAATGTACCCAGAAATTAAGATGCAATTAACCTCAAACTCCTTTATATATTCTGTCTGTCTGAAGTTGCAAACTACCCAAAGATTCAAGACAAAAAAGGAGAAAGTTTGAAGATCTAACAATACATAAGGTTGATTTCCATATTCTGATTTTGTATTTGCAAATATACTCACTACTATTTATATCCCTACCTCCATATTCTCAGTGCTTTAGCCTACATTTACAGGCATGTGTAGGGTGGGAAAAAACACACCTGACACACACACATTCCCAGCTGAGGCCACACAAAGTGATACACTGCCTTCTTGTTTTAGCTTTCATTACTATAAACAAGTGTTCTTGCCACCGTCCATTCAGTGTTATGTCTTCTGCATTTTTGTGCTTTTTATTGGAAATTTTGTTGCTTAAAATGACTCCCAAGTATAGTACTTTAGTGCTAATGTTCATTCCTAGGTGCAATAAGACTGTGATATGCTTTATGGAGAAAACATGTCAGATAACCTCCATTTAGACATGAGCTATAGTGCTATGAGTTTATTGTGAATGAAAACCAACATTATATATTAAGATATTTAAACAGAAATATCAGTGCATGTGGTGGCTTCATAGACTATAGCCACCATGAAAAATGAAGATCAACTGTGTCTGTTCTTCATTGCTGAATCAGAGTAGCTGATAGATTATATAAATCATTCCCAAAATTTTGCAAACTGGAAAGGCAATTTTTTTTCCCCGGTACTAGGAACTGAATCCAGGGGCATTCTACCTCCAAGCTACACCCCCAGCCCTATTTTTTATTCTTTATTTTAAAACAGGGTCTCACTAAGTTGCGGAGGGCCTCACTAAGTAGCTGAACTGGCCACGAACCCAATCCTCCAGTCTCAGCCTCCCAAGTACTGGAATTACAAGTATGCATCACCATGTCCGGCTGGAAAGGCAATTTTAATAATAACATAAATTTAAATAAAACTTATTAATAAAGCACTATTTTGATTTGGCATAATATTTCTTATAATGAGATTTTACTTTTATTTGTATCATAAATGTGTTTTTCTCTAGCAATTTGAAAATATCATTACTGCCAGTGTTTTCTGACTAATCTGTAAGCGTTTGTTTTTTTTTTAAATGTGGTACTGACAATTGAACCTAGAGGCATTCTAGCTCCAAGCTACACCCCCCCACCACACACATCAGTTCTGTTTTATTTATTTTTTTGACAGGATCTCAGTAAATTGCTGAGGGCCTCGTTAAATTGCTGAGGCTGGCCTTGAACGTATGATTCTCCTATTCAGTCTCCCAAGTACTGGGGATTACAGGTATGTGTCACGTTTACCTTAAACCTAAAATTTTTACTGAAGATTCTTTCAAGGACTAAAAACCCTTATAAGAGAAACAGCGAATAGCCTTGATTCATATTAACTATTTTGTTTTTCAACACACTAATTCTACTTGACCTTGTATATTCTATTAAAACCTATTTATTTTGAGAGGTATTGTAGTGCCAGACCATAACTACAAGTTTCAATAAAGCTTCCCCTTCAAGACAGCCTAACAGAATATTTATATGGGTTTTAAAAGAGAAAAACTGAGCCGGGAGTGGTGGCACACACTTGTAATCCCAGCATTTGGGAGGCTGAGACCGGAGGATCTGGGGTCGAGGCCAGCCTCAGCTACCTAGTGAGGCACTCCGCAACTTAGTGAGACCCTGTTTCAAAATAAAGAATAAAAAACAGGGATGGGAATATAGCTCGGAGGTAGAATGCCCCTGGGTTCAATCCCCAGTACCACGCAAAAAAAAAAAAAAAGAAAAAAACTGAAAACTTCCATTGATAAATTTAACATCTGTAATTTCAGTCACAAAAATGATCAGCACAGCTTTCAATACTAACTATAATCATGGATTTTCACAAAGTTTAAGTGAACAACAACAACAACAAAAAAAGGGAAACAAAGTTTATGAAAAAAGAATGAAAAATTTTAAACTATTCATTTATGTACAAAATAGAAAGTAGGAGCAAGCAGTCATTATAATTAATCTGCAAGGGTAAGAATGAAATATTGTTTCTGAATATACATACAAGCTTTTCTAATATATTCCCATAGTGCAACGATTCAAATAAAGTGCTATACTTTTAAAAAAAAAATCTCTAAGTATACAGATAACAGAGAGCCAAAAAATGAAGAGGGTTGTTTAATTTTACAAAGTACTTCTGTTCAAAGATCTATACTTTCTGTACAAGGAACTATTGCTAATGCTTAGATTCCATTAAGGACATACATATCAGTTTCATTTTTTGGAAACCCTGTTTCTCCATAATGACTTCATAAGCTTTTTTGTTAAAACTTTAAAAGTCTAGTATGTAGTATCGGTTGCAGTGACACACACCCGCAATCAGTACTTGGGAGGCTGAGACAGGGGGATTGCAGGTTTCCTGCCAGCCTCAGCCACACCCTTAAGCAACTTAGTGAGACTGTTTCAAAATATAAAGTAAAAAGGGCTGGGATGTAGCTGGAATTCCCCTGGGTTCAATCTCTAG
Organism: Graphiurus murinus; assembly: GCA_004027655.1. Taxonomy (NCBI): domain Eukaryota; kingdom Metazoa; phylum Chordata; class Mammalia; order Rodentia; family Gliridae; genus Graphiurus; species Graphiurus murinus. The sequence continues at coordinate 10,278 of PVLC010015740.1, forward strand.
TACCAAAAGGGGAGAGGGGAATTCTGCATTTTTTTGTTGTCCTTTTTTTTTTTAAATTGACACATAAGGGTATCATGTGATGTTTCAATGCATGTATATGCTACATAATGTTCAAGTCAGGGTAAACATGTTTATTTCCTCAAAATAACATTTCTTTGAGGCAAAAGCACTCAAAATTCTTTCTTCTAGCTCAGAGATAAAACACCTCTATCCCCAGTACAACAATAAATAAATTAATTAATTACAATAATTATGTATATATATTTTTAGGTTTTTTTTTTTTCTATTTTTACTTTATTTTTGTGTGGTACTGGGGATTGAATCCCAGGGCATTCTACCTCCAAGCCATATCCTCAGTCCTATTTTATTTTTTAATTTTGAAACAGGGTCATGATAAATTGCTTTAGAGTCTTGCTAAATTGCTGAGGCTGGCTTTGAACCTGAGAGCCTCTCATCTCAGCCTCTGAGATTATAGGTGTGCACCACCATAACTAACTTATTTTTTGAGTTTTTCAAATTTCAGAAAACATTCAAATGTGACAGCTGGTAAGATGACCTCTCAGGGCACTAAGTATTTTCCTGTGAGTTAAAAGGCTTCTTTTTTTTTTTTTTTTTTTTTTTTTGCCCTACTGGGGATGGAACCCAGGGGCATTCTACCTCTGAGCTACACCCCCAGCCCTATTTTTTATTCTTTATTTTGAAACAGGGTCTCACTAAATTGCAGAGGGCCTCACTAAGTAGATGAGGCTGGCCACGAACCCAGATCCTCCTGTCTCAGCCTCTCAAGTACTGGAATTACAAGTGTGTGCCCCCATACCTGGCTGAGTTACAGAATAAAAGGTTTTAAGACATCTTACTATACTCCTCTGCTACTCTTTATTCCCTTGACTATTTCAACTCGTACCGATATTCTTTGCACATGGAATTCCTGCTTCTCTTTCCTTCTCTACATGTATCTCTTTCTTTGCCTACTAATTAAATGTTGGTGCATCCCAGTCTAGTCTGAGTCCTCATTCCTAAACTGGGTGTGGTGGCACACTCTTGTAATTCCAGTACTTGGGAGGCTGAGACCAGAGGATCGGAGGTTCGAGGCCAGCCTCAGCTACTTAGTGAGGCACTCCACAGCTTAGTGAGACCCTGTTTCAAAATAAAGAATAAAAAGTAGGGCTGGGGATGTAGCTCGGAGGTAGAATGCCCGAGTTCCATCCCCAGTACCGCAAAAAAAAAAAAATCCCCTCATTCCTACATCTACATGTGTATAATATATAATATGTGTAATACACACATACACAGACCTATACATACACACACTTTACATACTGAAAATATCAAATCTCTCCCAAGTACCACCTGGATATTTCTAGAAAAGAAGTCTAAATATGCTTCTCTTCCATATCATACTTAGAACTGTCTGAATAAATTTGTAAAAATATAAATTGAAATTTCTACTTAAAATCCTTCAGTGTCAGCTGGGTGTGGTGGCACACACCTGTAATCCAATACTTGGGAGGCTGAGACAGGAGGATTGCAGGTTCGAGGACAGCTTCTGCAATGTATCGAGACTCTCAGCAACCTACCAAGATCCTGTTTCAAAACAAAAAATCAAATAGGGCTGTGGGTATACCTCAGAGGTAGAATGCCTCTGGGTTCAATCTCCAGTACCACACACACACAAAAATCCTCAGTGTCTCCCTAATGGCTTTCCAGATTATGTCTAAATTCTTGGGTTCCATATAGAATGCCCTTCATAATCTGACTTCCATTTCCCTTTCTAGTTTTACTCTTGACCACCCTAATATCGTTCCTCAATCCAATCTATTGCCAAATCAAACTCTGAAGGTTCCTGACTCGGTCGTGTTCCTTCTTTCCTTTATATACCTTTTCATATGCTCTTCATCTCTCTGAAATGTCTTTTCCATTCACCACCCCAAAGTCTGTCAAATTTCATTCATGAGCCTCTTCCTCTCTGAATTCTTTCCTAAGCTCCCCAGCCCCAGTGCTGTCTCCCTCTGCACTCCCCTATATGGACTTACACATGCATCTCTGAATCTGAATTCATTTATAATTATGTATCTCACCTAAAACTGTAACCTATTTCATCTTTTTGTCCGCATAACTTAATCCTATACTTAACATATACTACAACTTCTTTTTTTTTTTTTTTTTTTTTGCAGTGCTGGGGATTGAACCTAGGGCCTCGTGCATGCTAGGCAAGTGCTCTACCCCTGAGTTACACATCCCCAGCCCATAAATGTACCAATTCTTCATAAAAAAAATAGTTCAAAGATTAGAATTGACAAATGACAAAAAATCTCACTCTTTATTATAGATGACTAAGCTGTCTAAATACTGACAGATTTTTTTGAATAGAATTTCAAGTACCTATAGACATTGGTTTCAATCTAATATAAACCTTTCTGTACAAAATAGAAAATGTCAAGCAACTAACGTAACATTCTCTGGGCCCAGATTAAATTTAGCTCGTGCAGGAACACACTGATTAGTATCTCTGCAAATGAGAAAAATGGAAATCTTATTATTAAAAGAGTGCTGAGAAACTAATTTAGTTTAAAAAATAGTTTTCATGCTAGCAAGGTAGCCTATGAGAATATCTTATCACCATAAGATGTAACTACATGTCCAGGAAAAAAAATCCTACTATTAAAACATTTAACTGTTCTATTTTTCTAAATTCTTTTAAAATGACCAACTTTTCAGCGACTCTTTTTGTGTCCAAGTCATTCCGTTAGTAGCACCAAAAAGCAAATCTCAATTAAGCAGAGCAGCATTTGCAGAGGACCACTCAGGCAGGAATGGTCCTGGAACACTTACCAGTTTAATAAACTGTACAGAGCAATGACAGCATCAAAGGGAGGAAAAGCAAACTAGAAGTATAAGGTGACAAGTGAAAGGGGAAAAAAAGCTAACAAAGAAGAATCATTAGAAATTAAATTTAAAAAGAATGGAAAGATGCTGAAAAGCTAAAAAATTTTTCTGAAGTAAGAACACAAGATTATGCTGTCATAAAAGAGTTTATTCCTTTATTTAAAACTTTGGATAGAATTAATGTTCATTTATACCTTAAACACATATGGAAAGATATTAAATAATATGTGACTAATAATTTGTAGAACTATGTTTCAGGATAAACAAAATGAAATAGACTTGTTACCTTGATTTCTCTTTGTTCAACAGATTTTTCCCATATTTGTTGATCATATGCTCCAATCTACGAAGAAACAAAGACAACACTACTTTAAATGATCTTTGCTAGTACCCAACTCCAAACATAAGCTACTCAACTCAGCATTCATTCAGCACAGATTAGACTGAACTCTGGCTTAGACCTCTGGGGTCAATACCATATTGCAGTGATTCTTAAAGTATAGTTTGAAGTCCTCAGTATTACCATCACCTCAGAACTTGTTAGAAATGCAAACTCTCAGGCTTCACACCAGTCACTAAATCAGAAATATGAGAGCGGAGCTAAAAAGATCTGTTTTAAAAATCACTCCAGAGATTCTGATATTTGAAACCACTGCCTTAAAGATTCCTTTATTTTAAACACAATTTAATCTTTTAATTTAAACACAATTGCTTTAGCACTAACACATTTGATGGAGAGAAAAGCCCCCAAGTAATAAATCCTTTATAGAGTTATTTTTCAAAAGAAAAATACTAACAGTCTATAGAACTGGAAAATAATACACATACAGACCACAACTATCACTTAGATTAAAATTTAAACTGGAAAATAAAGTTGTGAAACAATTGAGGACATAGGAAAAAAATCAAAAAGTAGAATTCCTTCTAGCATCTATGTCTATTACTCTGAGATGCAAGAAATTTCTCTGGACTATACTTTTCCAAGGGAAGGATCAATAAGCCATTCTTTATTATTCTTTGCTTAGATCCTATTGTCTCCAGTTTCTACCAATTCCCTATATTTAATAAGATACTGAAATGGGCCTTATTGGAAAAATAATGAGGCTTTTCATTATTTGCATTAATTGAAAATTAGAAGCCAGGTGTGGTGGCATAGATTTGTAATCCCAGTACTTGGGAGGCTGAGACAGGAGAACCAAAGTCTCAAGGACAGCCTTAGCAACTTAGTGAGACCCTCAGCAACCTAGAGAGACCCTGTTTCAAAACAAAAAAATAAAAATGGCTGGGGATGTAGTTCAGAGGTACAATGCTCCTGGGTTCAATCCCTGGTACCAGAAAGAATTCTAAGAAATTAAAAATCTTTCAGATAATTATACTAAGGAACTAAGGACAAAGACCAGAGATAGGCAAAGAAATTAGGCAACTCAAGAGAGAGTATTTTCCAACTTACTTCATTTTATCCCAAGTCCCTCCTCTATACATTACTTTTTAATTTCACTTCAAGAAATCAGAACTTGAGAACACTAAAATGGCTTAAAGGTAGACATGAAAGAGGTAGAATAATTTACTAAATGACTCCATAAGAGTCCTTCACTATTATTTTCTCTTGTATATTATCCTATTCTAGTTACCCTAGTTCTGTAAATCCTTTCTTTTTTTTCTCATCACTTTTCCATGACTCTTATTTTTAAACATTGCATAATGACATAATATAACCTGAAAATGAAAATCTTGTGACACCTAGACAAAGCTACCTTGACTGCATAACTCACTTAGATGTAACTAAAACTTCCATCTTTATAAAACAGGGAAAAGAAGCCCGAGGTAAGCAACTACCAACTCGTTACACCTAATGGTAGAGCTGATCTGAGTAAATTGTTGCCCCTAACCCTTTTAAATTGTGAATTATTTTTTCTTTTTTTGTAGTACTGGGGATAGAACTAAGGGGCATTCTACCTCCGAGCTATAACCCCAGCCCTATTTTTTATTCTTTTTTTTTTTTTTCAGTACTGGGGATTGAACTCAGGGGAGTTCTACCTCCGAGCTATACCCCCAGCCCTATTTTTTATTCTTTATTTTGAAACAGGGTCTCACTAAGTTGCGGAGTGCCTCACTAGGTAGCTGAGACTGGCCTCGAACCCAGATCCTCCGGTCTCAGCCTCCCAAATGCTGGGATTACAAGCGTGTGCCACCACGCCCGGCTGTATTTTTTATTCTTTATTTTGAAACAGGGTCTCACTAAGTTGCGGAGTGCCTCACTAGGTAGCTGAGGCTGGCTGCGAGCGAACCCACATCCTCCGGTCTCAGCCTCCCAAATGCTGGGATTACAAGAGTGCGCCACCACCCCGGCTCTATTTTTTATTCTTTATTTTGAAACAGGGTCTCACTAAGTTGTGGAGTCCCTCACTAGGTAGCTGAGGCTGGCTGCGAACCCAGATTCTCTGGTCTCAGCCTCCCAAATGCTGGGATTACATGCGTGCAGAAAAGGTAAGTATAGGTTCCACAGGAGTATTTCTGCTCGCTTTATAATTCAAAATGACTGGGTTTAATGCAATCATTGCTTATTTTTAAAATGTGCAGCCCTTTCAGTACATTGTATATTTTTAAGTGAAACAACAACCAAAACTAATTTCAAAGGGTACCAGTGGTTTTTTTTGTTTGTATGATTTTTTGTGGTACTGGGAATTGAACCCAGGGGCATTCTACCTCTGGGCTATACCTCCAGCCCTATTTTTTAATCTTTATTTTGAAACAGGGTCTCACTAAGTTGCAGAGGGCCTCACTTGGTAGCTGAGCCTGGCCGCAAAACCAGATCCTCCTGTCTCAGCCTCCCAAGTACTGGGATTACAAGCTTGCACCCCCATGCCTGTCTAACTGATGTTTTAATGATTATTTTAGCAGTACTTTGTTTTCATATACAAAAGAATGCTTAAATTCTCTTTAAAAGATCATTGCATTTATCTCAAAATGATTGAAGAAGATGGACATGAAGATATATGCTCCATAGCCCTAAAACCAGGGAAAATAAAGTAAAACCTATGCAATAGACCGAATAAAAAATGCATGTTATTTCTTGGCATAACTACGTTCAGTGCAACTCTAGAGTAGTACTAATAGCCCCAGGGTTTGAAAGGTACTAAAAGCTAAGAAATCCTACAGTGAAACAATGGGTAAAAGTAGAAAAGCTGCTAGGTATAGTGTCTTACATACATTAATTCAGTACTTGGAAGGCTGAGACAGGAGAATCACATGTTCAAGGCCAGCTTCTGTGATTTAGCAGAACCTTAGCAACTTAGGGAAACCCTGTTTCAAAATAAAAAATACAAAGAGCTGGGCCTCAATCAATCTTAAAAAATCAGAAGCTTTCCTGTATGCCAACCATAAAGCCACTGAAAAAGAAATCCAGAAAACAATTCCACTCACAATAGCACCTGAAAAATAAAATATTTAGGAACAGACCTAACCAAGGGGGTAAAAGACCTCTATAAGGAAAACTATAAAAAGTTGAAAAGAAAAGTCAAAGAAAACCTTAGAAGATAGAAAGATCCCTCATGTTCTTGGATAGGTAGAATAAATATCATCAAAATAGCCATCCTCCCAAAAGTGATCTACAGATTCAATGCAATATCCATTAAATTACCAAGGTCACTCCTCACAGACATAGAAAAATCAGTGCTTAAATTCATTTGGAACAACAAAAAGCCCAGAATAGCCAAAGTAGTTCTTAGCAACAAGAACCATGCAGGAAACATACCTGACTTCAAACTATACTACAAAGCCAGAGTAATAAAAACAGCATGGTATTGGCACAAAAACAAAAACATAGACCAATGGGACAGAAGACTCAAACCCACACACTTAAAGTCAATTGATTTTTGACAAAGGAGCCAAAAACATATACTGGAAAAAAGATAGCTTCTTCAACAAATGGTATTGGCAAAATTGGTTAACCATATACAGGAAAATGGAAATAAACTCCACTTTCTCACCCTGCACAAGAGTCAATGCAAGATGGATAAAAGACCTGGAAGTCAGGTCAGAGACCTTGCAGCTACTTGAAGAGGGCATAGGCCCAACACTTCAATACACAGGCACAGGTAAAAACTTTCTCAACAAGATCCCAAAGGCACAAGCAATTCAAAGGAAGATTAATATATGGGATTGCATTAAATTGAAGAGCTTCTGTGCAGCAAAGGAAACTATTAAGAACCTCAACAGAGAGCCCTCAGAATGAGAGAAAAATTTTGTTAGCTACTCTTCTGATAGAGGACTAATATCTAGACTATACAGAGAACTCAAGAAACTTACAGCTAAGAAAACAAATAATCCAATAAAAAATGGGCAAATGATCTAAATAGACATTTCACAAAAGAAGAAACACAAATGGCCAATAAACATATGAGGAAATGTTCAACATCATTAGCAATCAGGGAGATACAAATCAAAACTACCTTGAGATTTCACCTAACACCAATCAGAATGGCAATCATAAAAAACACAACCAACAACAAATGCTGGCAAGGGTGTGGAGAAGTGGAATCCTAATATATTGTTGGTGGGGTTGCAGATTAGTGCAACCACTTTGGAAAACAGTATGGAGGATCCTCAGACAAGTGGGAATGGACCTACTATATGATCCAGCAATACCACTTCTGGGTATCTACCCAAAAGAATGGAAACCAAACTATCAGACCAATGCATGTGTATCTATGTTTATAGCCACACAATTCACAATTGCCAAACTATGGAATCAGCCAACATGTCCATTAACAAATAAGTGGATTAGAAAACTATGGGATATGTACACAATGGAATTTTACTCAGTCATAAAGAAGAACAAAATCATGTCATTTGCAGGGAAATGGGTGGAGCTGGAAAACATTATGCTAAGTGAGATTAGTCAGTCACAAAAAGTAAAAAATCATGTATGCTCTCCCTAATATACAGAATCTAGGGAGAAAGTGGGTCTTAAGAGGGACTCTAGATGAAGAAGGAGAAACCTTAGATGAGCAAAGATGGTGACTTAACTGAAGGTGATGGGGGGAGAGGGAATAATCCTAGTACTTGGGAGGCTGAGACAGGAGGATACAGGTTCAAAGACAGTCTCAGTGAGTAGTGAGACTCTTATTAACCTAGTGAGACCCTAATTTCAAAATAAAAATTAGAAAAATACAGGTGAGGATGCAGCTTGGAGTTAGAATGCTCCTGGGTTCAATCCCCAGTACCAAAAAAAAAAAAAAAAAAAAACCTACAAAAATGAACCTTTTAATTCATAACCTTTTAATTACATAAGACTGCTTTGTTGGAGTGTTATTAACCTAAACATAAATTCTTCAGAAAGAGATATTCAGAGCTCTGCCTAGTGATGCACCTGCCCTGAACAAATCACACTTACATATGAATACAGACTGAATCATCTCTGAAAATTGTGTTTCTTCAGATAGGTATGTAGTACATCAAAGGCATCATGAAATCAGTGTGGTGACAGAATCCAGAAGGGACAGTGAAAGAGGACTAAAGACCCTTTCTAGCCTAACGTCTCACTTTATTCCAGACTATAATCTGTTAAGACAAAAGATCACAATACCTGTGGCTGGAATCCAGCTCTTTCTCTTTAAGAAGCATAATCCTATTGTGAACTATCATAGAGCAAGAAAAGAAGTGATACTTAGATTGGGTAAGAGAAGAACCATCTTCTCAAGTCTTGGGATCATGGATCAAGAACAACTTGCAGGACAACTTGTACTACCAAAATTAAAAACACACAAACAATAAATAGGTTTTCTGGTTTTTATTTTACCTCTGACACACAAATACTTGGCAGAGTTGACTAAGTCACAAAAATTTGACAGCTGTTTCTTTTCTTTTTCTTTTTTTTTTTTTTTGTATTTTTGCTACATAAATCACTAGGCCAAGTTCAATTATAGTTCTCTGTGAAAAATCAGGAAGAAATAACTACATACATGATTTTCTTAGTGCTATATTAAAAGAAAACATTAAAAAACCAGTTATCTAACAGGAATTTTAATTATATGTCTTCATTTCAGAAGAATACAATGTAAGCCGAGCGTGGTGGCGCACACTTGTAATCTCAGTACTTGGGAGGCTGAGACAAGAGGATTGCAGGTTCAAGAACAGCCTCCACAAGTAGAGAGATTCTCATCAACCTAGTGAGACCCTGTTTCAAACATAAAAATAAAATAGGGCTGGGGGTGTAGCTCAGAGGTACAATGCCCCTGAGTTCAATTTTCAGTATCAAAAACAAACAAAAAATAACCAACCAGAAAAGTACAATGTAGTATTTTGGAAACTTTCAAATTTCATCTACCTCCTAACTGTTCTCTTTTGCCTTACCCCCAAAACCTCCAATATTTGGGTGTTTGGAAATATACCTACATTTTATGGGAACAAAAAGATATATACTCAAATAATGGTTTGTTGGTAGTTACCTAGAAATAAGAGAAAAATTAATGTAAAAGTAGTTCTATAAATATCCAACCATACTCTTTATGAATTACTTAAAGAAGGAAAAACATTGTTTTCATATTATAAAAGGAAGTTCTAAAACCCTAATTCACATTTTGTACCCAATAGTTTTGTAAATGTTAAGAATGTGAAGTTCATTCTCTGGTGCCAAGCTACAATAGGCAATTTCATCAACATTTTTGTTATTATCCTCAGAGATGTACAAGTACAGTAGGCCTCTGGTATACTGTTACCCGATCAGAGCTGGTCTATAGTCAACTTTTTCAAGCACTTTGCCCTTTACAAATTCATTCTGTATCTTTAGCAACAGCTCTTGCAATCCCATACCAATCTCTTACAACATTCCTCATAATGACAGCAAGGACAATCCTAAATTTTCTATACTCTTGGCAGAACATGTAGCTGAACACTTTCTCAAGAAGAAAAAAGCCATAAGATACAAATCAAATGTTCTGTCTTCTCCATCTCTACTATCTTTTTTCTCATCAAGTTTATTTTCCCTTTCATCTTTGTAAACAAACTTGGCGCAATTACAGAAGACAAGACTGAAAAAAACTAACCAAACGAAAACCCCAACAACATCATCATCATCAACACCACCACCACCACTACCACCACCAAGGAAACAGCATTCTGAAAGCAGTAAGATGTGTGTGTGTGTATGTGTGTGTGTTACTGAGAATTGAACCTAGGGGCATTCTACCTCTGAGCTATACCCCCAGCCCTATTTTATTCTTTATTTTGAAACAGGGTCTCACTAAGTTGCTGAGGCTGGCTGCGAACCTATGATCCTCCTGTCTCAGCCTCCCAAGTACTGGGATTACAAGTGTGCCCCACCACACCCAGAAAGAATAAGGTTTTTTAAAAAGAAAAAGAGCTGGAGCCAGGCATAGTGGCACATGCCTGTTTATACCAGTACTTGGGAGGCTGAGACAGGAAGATCACAGGTTTGACAACGCCAGCCTCAGCAACTTAGTGAGACCCTGTTTCAAATTAAAAATAAAATAGAAGCCAGATGGTGGGGGGGCATGCTTGTAATCCCACTACTTGGAAGGCTGAGACAGGAAGATTACCAGTTCAAAGATAGCCTTGGCAACTTAGAGATACTCTCAGCAACCTAATGAGACTGTTTCCAAATAGGATATAAAATAAGGCTAGGGGTGTAGCTTGGAGGTAGAATGCCACTGGGTTCAATCCCCAATACCAAAAATAAATAAATAAATAAATAAATAAATAAATAAATAAATAAATAAATAAATAAATATAAAAATAGGGTTGAAGGGTTAGCTCAGAGGTAGAATGCCCTTGGAGTCAATCCCTAGTACCAAAAGAGAGAGAAAAGAAAAGAAAGAAAGAAAAGAAAAGGAGCTTGATGTAGTAGTACATGCCTGTAATCCTAGAATCTAGGAGGCTGAAATAGGAGGATAGCAGGTCTGAAGCCAGCATGCAGTAATTTAGGAAGTCCTTGTTTTAATAAAAAAGGGCTGGACAGGGATGTGGAGGAGGAGGAGGAGGAGGAGGAGGAGGAGGAGGGGAAGGAGGAGGAGGAGGGGGAGGAGGAGGATGATCTCTGATAAGTATGGGGGAGAACAGCACTCTTCTTTGCTGCTTTATATTCAGTGATATTGTATCATTTTTTTTTTTCATAAGGCATATGTACTACTTTTATAAACCAGAATTCTAAACCAGTTCTGCTGGAGTCCAAAGAAATCTGAACTAGTTATCTAAGAAATGAATACATTTCACAGTCCTATCACTTCATAGGGAATCATCTACCTCCTATTGCCATCATTCTAATTTTCCATCTTTCTAGATATTAAGATAAACAAAATGTAGAGAGGTAAAAACAAGGAAGACAGAGGGGTGAGGGAGACAAGAAAGAAAAGAGATGAGGAAAGAAGAGGATTGGTAGCTCTGCCAAAGCCAGAGCTGGCTCGGAAAATAATAAATTGTAATGATTATGATGGTATCCGAAGTACAAATGTTAAAACCAAGATAATTAGATGATGAAATGGGAAACAAGTGCTACTTAGGAATTCTAGAAAAGAAGTATCTTTGAAAAGTTACTCAAGCGATTGGATTACCCCTAGGTCATCACATTGCAAATAACAGTGGCTCAGGTATCAAGAAGCTAGAGAGAAGGTGTCTTGCTTCAAAAAGGCAGTTATCAATAGTTTAATTAAATTAAGTGCTTAGATAAAAGATTAAGAGCTCACAAATAAACCTAAGTGAAGTGAAGGGAAGCCCAGATTTGCAAACATATTTTAAGCACCTAGTTTCTTCAAATAATGAACAGAGCATAATACTCTAATGTCAAAGACCTCAATTTTCCTACCATTACCAATTTTATTTTTCTGAATCTCATTTAAGAAACACTGAAAAGCAAGCTTTTTCAGTGTGTGAGAGAATTAAAAGTATAATACAGAACACATATCCTTTCCCAGCTTGGTCTACTTAACAAATATCAGAGGGCAATCATGTGGCAGGACAAACCTAGTTTTTCTTTGTTTGCAAGAGTGTATCTGTTAAAAGCAGGACAAGAATATCCCCAAGGCAAGAAGCTGAAGAACCTCTTGAGATATTTCTCTTAAAAAGAATAAAAGGGGGGAAAAAGTAAGAAAAGGAAAGAGATGCATCTATGCTTGGTGACCATTTCCATCTCTAAATTGACATTAACACTGTTTCTTCTGTTACTATTTTTTTTTTTTTTTTTTTTGGGTATATGCACCATCCACCATAATATCCCAACAGGAAAATGTTATGTTGTTTTTATACCTAATATGAAAGCTTTATAATTTAACAGATTTAATAGCTATTCAGACAAAGATGGTGGTGCACGCTTGTAATCCCAGCATTTGGGAGGCTGAGACCGGAGGATCTGGGTTTGCTGCCAGCCTCAGCTACCTAGTGAGGCACTCCGGAACTTAGTGAGACCCTCTTTCAAAATAAAGAATAAAAAATAGGGCTGGGGGTATAGCTCGGAGGTAGAATGCCCCTGAGTTCAATCCCCAGTACTGAAAAAAAAAAAAAAATAGTTGATTGGTTTTTGACAAAGGCGCCAAAATATATGTTGGAGAAAAGACAGCCTTTTCAACAAATGGTGTTGGAAAAACTGGCTATCTTACCCTGCACAGGAGTCAACTCAAATGGTTCAAAGATTGGAATTTAGACCAGAGATTTTGAAGCTATTAAAGGAGGGCATAGGTCCAACACTCCAACATATAAGCACAGGTAGAAACTTTGTCAGTAAGACCCTCAAAGCTTAGGAAATTAAAATAAGAATTAATAAATGAGATGGTATCAAACTAAAAAGTTTCTATTTGGCAAAGGAAACCATCAAAAGTCTTTTAAAGAGAGGAATTACAGAATGGGAGAAGATCTAACCAGCTTAGAAGTCTAATATCTAGAATATACAAAGTACTTAAAAGAATTTACACTAAAAAAAACATAATAATAACCAAATCAATAAATGGGCAACTTAACTAAATAGACACTTCACAAAAGAAGAGATACAAACTGCCAATAAATACATGAAAAAATGTTCAACATCATTAGCAATCAGGGAGATGCAAATCAAAACTACACTGAAATCACATCTAACCCCAATCAGAATGGCAATCATCAAGAAGTCAAACAACAACAAATGCTGGGGAGGTTGTGGGGGAAATAGGAACTCTTCTACACTGTTGGTGGGATTACAAATTAGTTTAGCTGCTTTGAGGATCAGTGTGGAGATTCCTCAGAAAATTGGAAATGGATCCACCATATGAAACAGCAATACCACTCCTGAGTATCTTTCCAAAGGGACTGAAATCAGAAGATTATAAAAATATATGCATATCCATGTTTATAGCAGCACAATTCACAATAGCCAAAGCAGGGAACCAACCTAGGTGTCCATCAATGGATGAGTGGATTACAAATGGAATTCTATTCAGCAATAAACAAAATTATGTCATTTGGAGAACATTGTTAAGTGAGATTAGCCAGTCACAGAAAGTGAAGAGTCAAATGTTTTCTTTCATATGTGGAAGCTGGGGAGTATTAGGATACCAGAGGAACTTCATATAATGGAGGAGAAACTCCAAAGCAGAAGAGGGAAGATTATTGAAGGAATCACTTCCACTGACACTATATATATATATATGTGTCACTTCAGTGGAAGTGACATATATATACATATATATGTATATATACATATTATATACATTATATGTGTATATACACATATATACATTATATGTGTATATACATATTATATTATACATATATATACATATATATACATTATATGTATATATATACATATAATTATATTATACATATAATTATTATATATATAATATATATTATATATTACACATATATATTATATATATTATATATTACACATATAATTATTATATTATACATATATATACATTATATGTGTATATACACATATATACATTATATGTGTATATACATATTATATTATACATATATATATATGTATAATGGAGGAGAAACTCCAAAGCAGAAGAGGGAAGATTATTGAAGGAATCACTTCCACTGACACTATATATATATAATAGTGTCAGTGGAAGTGACATACATATACAATATATACATATATGTATATGTATATATATATGTATGTATGTATATATATATATATATATGAATACCAATGTCAATCTCAATATCCTGTGTATGGGATGGGGAAGGGGGGGTGGAAAGGAGCCAGGGGAAAGCCCACCAAGTGATGTGTGAACATATGTCACCATCACTTCATAGTGATTATCACTTCATCACATTATGATGGGAGACTATAAAGGACCAACAAAAGTATATTTTTTAAAACCCTTGTTATAGAGATTTTTTAATCCTTTTTATTTCCTCACAGCCTTAATCAATCAGTTTTTCTCTTCTTTCTTCATTCTTTATTTTGGAGAGGGGTACAATTCAGTGGTACTACAGAATGCACAAAGAGGAAAGCAAAAACGGGTATGTAGATAAATGTTCTTTCTCTAATTAATAATCAATGTAATATTTTGATAACTTCTATAGTTTATAAAAATAAAAATGGAGCTATCAACATCCGAAATCTCATTTCCCCAGATACCTAAAATATTTATTTGCACTGCCATAATGATTTATCTATAAATTTAATAAAAAAGAGAAAATTAAGGGGGTAAATAATATAACAAAATTAAAGTTAGTAAACAAAATAGTGGATGTAAGAATAAAATATTAATCAACAATAAAAGAAAACTTATACCTATAATCCCCAACACTGTGTTGTCCTGATCATATTCCAAAGTTATTCCCAGTATTTCCATTTATATTGCTAAAACATACACAAGAAACATTTACAGAAGCCATTTAAAATCATTAGAATTGATAGCCTTCCATTTCTACCCAGAATTAATAGAAACTAATTATTTTAACTTGGGGGGGGGGCATTGGATATTGAACCCAGGAGCATTCTACTTCTGAGCTACAACTCTAGCCCTATTTTATATTTCATTTGGAAACAGGGTCTCACTAAGCTGCAGAGGGCCTGAGGCTGGCTTCAAACCTGTAATCCTCCTGTCTCAGCTCCCAAGTACTGGGATTACAAGCCTGTGCCACCACACCTGGCTTTATTTTGACTTAAAATAAAAAATTTCAAATTCCAAGTAAAAGTCTCAATGCTTTGAATATTAAGTGTGCTTTTATTGTTTCTTGATCATAACTTCTGCATCTCAAATAAGTTTGTCTATTAAACGTACAGGAATGTTTCTGAGTACTATGACTGCTCCTTGCCTTGCTTCTAACCTACAATATGGAATAGTATTTCCATTACTACTCTATTTATGTTACTCTATATCATTCTTTTGTTTTCTACAATTTGTTTTCTATTTTAATCAACATATTGTTCAATGTTTCTGAATGCCCATTACACATATGCATACATAGCTCCTCTAAAGAAGCCAAAGTTTGTAGAAGTCAGACACTCAGGTGACTTTAATGATGAATATCAAATAAGGAAACTGAATGATATAATTATACAATATAAACTGAATGATGATGATGATGATGATGTCAAAGGGTTGTGGTCTGAGAAAATATCATGAGCTTGTAACTCTTTCAAATGCGTAACTACCAAATCATTTTACCAAATCTTAACTCTTCTGAATCAATCTTTTCTTAAATTCCTAAAAAAAAAAAAAAGAGAGAGGCAAAACCACAGAAGTCTTTTAACTCAACCATTAAAAATATTCCCCTATAATTCTAGTATTATTTGGAAGGTAACTGTGGCGCACGCTTGTAATCCCAGCATTCGGGAGGCTGAGACCGGAGGATCCGGGTTCGCGGCCAGCCTCAGCTACCTAGTGAGGCACTCTGCAACTCAGTGAGACTCTGTTTCAAAATAAAGAATAAAAAGGGGCTGGGGGTGTAGCTCGGAGGTAGAATGCCCCTGAGTTCAATCCCCAGTACTGCAAAAAATAAAAAAAAAAGAAAGAAAAAAAAAAAAAAATAGAGCCAGGCGTGGTGGCGCACACTTGTAATCCCAGCATTCGGGAGGCTGAGTCCGGATGATCCGGGTTCTCGGCCAGCTTCAGCTACCTAGTGAGGCACTCCGCAACCTAGTGAGACCCAGTTTCAAAATAAAGAATAAAAAATAGGGCTGGGGGTATAGCTCGGAGGTAGAATGCTCCTGAGTTCAATCCCCAGTACCGCAAAAAAAAAGTATCAAAATATAAGACATCCTAGTTGGGGAAAGAAGTCTATCTAAATCATGGATAAATATTATTAATTGTAAGCAAAGAGTTTTCTTTGCAACCTCTTGTAAACATCTTTGCTTTACCTGTCATTTATTTCTGCTATGAATCATTATCAGGATAATATCATAACTGAAAGTATTGCTACAGAAAAGTAAATCTACTTGACTAGAACTTGAATATAAAAATACAAAATGACATCTTTTTGGGAAAAGTATGACTTTTCAGTAAGAAAATAGATTTCTAGAATTTAGTTAATTTTAAAATATGTGTCTAGCTAGCATGACATTTGGATCAAATTACTGAAGTTTAAAAATACATTCTCATCTATAGATATAAAATCTAGTTAATTATCAAAGACTCCATTCATTGTAAGTAATTAAAGCTAAAGCCACTTAAAATCTTCCCACCATCATCTAAAACCACACCCTTTCCTGTACTGGCCCCAAAAATAGTTTATTATAGGCCACATACATATAATCAAATCATGACCGAGTTTTTATTGTCTAAGGAAAGCCAATTAATGATACAGTGAAACACTGACTCAAGTTTAGAAAAAGTTTTGAAGTCTATTGTTTAATCCAATTAAGAGAAATGATTATGGTAGGATCTACTCTAAGGAGTTACAAATCCCAAGGAAAAAAATATTAGACTAAAGATTTAGTCATCATTCAAAACAGCCAAATGAGTACTGTTGTATATCAGTAAGAGATGGTCTAAAGGTGCAATATTTGTGAAGTAAAATGTACAACAAAAGGAAGCTTACTTGATATGAGAGCATGGGAAGAAATGAAGATGACAATTTCTGACCTAAGTGCCTAGCATTAAGCAGGGCAAGAAATAAAAGCAGGGTTAAAAAAGACAGTCAAGCCAGGCGTGGTGGCACATACCTATAATTCTAGTACTTGGGATGTTGAGACAAGAGGATCACAGGTTTGAGGACAGACTCAGAAAGTAGTGAGACTCACCAACCTAGAGAGACCATTTTAAAATAAAAATAAAACAGGGCTGGGGGTGTAGCTTGGAGGTAAAATGCCCCTGGGTTCAATCCCTGGTACCACACACAAAAAAAAGACAGTCAAGAGAGTTGAGAAGGTACAAAATCTGGAACGTGGCAGCAAACACTAAATGTGGTCAATTTTATCATCTAGGGAAACCAAATAGCTTAAGGAAACCAAGAACAAAATTACTAAGAATAAATAGTCAAGCCGGGCGTGGTGGCGCACACTTGTAATCCCAGCATTCGGGAGGCTGAGACCAGAGGATCCGGGTTCGCAGCCAGCCTCAGCTACCTAGTGAGGCACTCTGCAACTTAGTGAGACCCGGTTTCAAAATAAAGAATAAAAAATAGGGCTGGGGGAGTAGCTCGGAGGTAGAATACCCCTGAGTTCAATCCCCAGTGTCGCAAAAAAAAAAAAAAAAAAAAAAAAAAAAAAAAAAAAAAAAAAAAAAAAAAAAAAAAAAAAAAAAAAAAAAAAAAAAAAAAAAAAAAAAAAAAAAAAAAAAAAAAAAAAAAAAAAAAAAAAAAAAAAAAAAAAAAAAAAAAAAAAAAAAAAAAAAAAAAAAAAAAAAAGAATAAATAGTCAAAAAGAATGGAAGAGGAAAAGAATCAACATCAAATTAAGAGACTTAGAAACAGGTAGAAAGAGAACTGTGACAATATACTATGATAAAAGCCAAACAATGGAAGAGTTTCAAGAAATAATGTAAAGAGAGCTAAAAATACGAAAAACATTTGAAGTGGTTAAAATGGTTATGCATTAATGTCAAATAATATTGATCTAATTTGAATAGGAGGCAGTCATTAGATATGATTTGGAAGCTTGGGAATTTGGGAAATGTTGGACATAAAAGAGTTGAGACATCCATTTGGGGGGACATTCATTCTTAATTAGAGTGAGTATATTAGGAATAAGAGGAAGAGCAGATATAACTGAGTTGGTATTAGAAGTCATCTGATTTATGATTGTATTTTTCCCTTTGCCATCAAGGCTCAACAATCCAGGATCAGGAGAATTTAAATATTCACATACACCTTCCCATCAAATGCTATATACTTGACAACCTCCCTCATTCCATCCTTTCCCTTCCCCCTGCTTCTCCTGAACAATTCAGTGCTAAAGCTATTAGATGGGGCAGAGGCATGGGGACCCAAAGCAGGGACCCAGAAACAATGTAGAGAGAGCCTGACACCTGGGGATGACCAGTTAGAGGAAATCAGCCCAAGTGAGAGGTGAAAGGGAACCTAGTAGAGTGAGGGGAATCAGCACTGGAACAGGGAGAAGATAATCACATGTCACAGTGACCTAGCACAGGGTCAAGCAAGGTGAAGAAGACATCTAAATGTAGGATATCCTGGTGTGGGGTGTTGGAGCACAAGAAGAGGGTCTAGAAAAGGGAGCTTTAATGAAATAAATTCTCATACAGGATGAGAGGTGTCAGCTGAAATGGTAGACCAGTTAAATATAAGAGGACTGGTATTTCAAAACCTTAAAAAGTTCCTCTCTGTTTACTCAGAAATCTCTATCTCTAAAGCTATTTAAGAAATTAGATGAGCAGCTCAACAATTTATTAATGCTAGCAGGGAAATGGATAAACAAACATTATTGAATATTTATATAATAGAATAATCATTAAATTATATTTTAAAGGACATTTATTGATATGAGAATATACTTTTTGTATGCTACACTAAAACAGTATAAAAAATAAAATATGATCCTAATTTTGTTGGGAAAAAGTCAAACACTGTTACCAGTATGGCAACTGTGTGATTGTAATTCTTATTCTACTTATCTGAATTTTCCACATACATAGACATGTATTATTTTTACAACTATGAAAAAAACATCAAAAGATCAAGAAAAAGGGAAGTTAATAATTTCAAAAAAGGAATCAAGTATTAGGCACTAAGTTAAGTGGTTTTGCATATATTTTCTCATGGAAAAGTACTGTGAGTAGAGTGGGGCAAGCCATGAAGAAAGCAATGGCCACTGTTCAAAATCATTTTAATAATATTATTATGAAAATAAATTATACTTTTCCTGTAAAACATAAAATAGAAACTTCCAGCTCAGAAGTTATATTTAATAATAGAACTGTCAGAATCTTAGTACTATAAAAGGACACACTGATACACACATACATCATAAGATATCAGAGGGAAAAAATGAGTTAAAGAACCAAATACAGGGCTAGAGACATAGCTCAGTGGTAATGCACTCCCATAACATGCACAACCCTGGGTTTGATCCCTAGCAGTTAAAAAAAAAAAAAAAAAAGAGCTAGAATACCAAAATATACCAACTGCCCAAGAAAACAACTTTCAACACAGGATTCTTGTGGCAGAAGGGCAACTTAAATTGCGTTAGGTGGTAATGGAAAGATTCCACTGGTCCACACATGAAAAGATGGGAATGGAAGGAAGAGAACCTGGCAAATAGTTCTGTGGTGGAACTGGGAGAACTCCAAGTTCTGGAAGAAGCCAAGAAGAACTCTTTTGGCCTCTGCAGCAACAAGCAAGAGTTGGCTTTGAGAAGGAAGAAGCAGCCATAGACTGTCTCATTTGACTCCTCCCTGTTACTCCCTTTTGGCCCTTAAAAGAGATTGAAAAGCTTACCCTTAGAGGTAGTGACACTTACCTAAGTTCAGCAGTCCCTCAGTAACCCTCAAACGACACTACCAATTTTTTTTTTTTTTTTTTTTTTGGTGTGGTGCTGGGAAATGAACCCAGAGGCATGCTACCTCTGAGCTACACTCCTAGTCCTACTGTATTTTGTTTTATTTTATTTTATGTTTTATTTTGAAACAAGGTCTTACTAAGCTGCTGAAAGCCTTGCTAAATTGCTGAGGCTGGCTTCAACCCTGCAATTCTCCTGCCTCAGCCTCCCAAGTACTGGGATTATAAGTGTACACTATCATGCCTTCCTTTAATATTCAAAGATAGGCATGGTGGCGCATGCCTGTAATCCCAGTACTTGGGAGTCTGAGACAGGAGGATCACACATTTATGGCTAGCCTTAGCAACTTAGCAAGACTGTTTCAAGATAAAAAAAAATAAGACAGTAGGGTATAGCTCAGAGGTAGAATACCTCTGGGTTCAATCCATAGGGAGAAATTCTTTTTTAAAGATTAAGGAATCAAATTTCAAGACTAAAAGCATGTATGCAACTGATTCAATATCAGTCTCTCTTTTACACTTAGGTCAAATCAGTACATCAGTCACTAAGCTAAAGGACTACAGTTCTGGATATACTCTGAGAGGGACTCCCCACCACCATGACTATGTTGTTTGATACTGCACATTCCTCTCCTCCACAAAGATCCAAAGCCAGACATCTGACTTAAGATGAGCCAACTGGATTCTCTCTCCATTCCAAATGTCAGGTATACAGGAGATACAGAGAGATAGATGGCTAATAGAGAAGACTAAAATTAACACTAACAACAGAGCTCAAGATAAATGTTTCTAGAAATGCTGCTGCTGAGAAGCCCAACATAGCCTTGGTTTACCTTTCCTTCTCAAGTCTTGGCTGTCTGCTGTTGGAACAGTTTACATGTGAAGTGAAAAGTAGAAGCACAATATAGTGGTGTTTTTTCCTGGCCCAACTTTAATGAGAAGATTGCTGTTGAGGCAAACCAACACCGTCTGCATAATTTATAAGGATTGTTTATTTTCCAACTTGCTGGTACAGGGAAATATGTTCTCAATAGATGTATTAATCAAGGTACTGCCGGATTAATAAACTTTCCCAAGAAGTCATTTTAGCAAAGATAATTTAACCTAACCTTGAGTCATAAATTATGAAGACCTACTAGTGAGGAAAGCAAAGATTAGTTATTTCTATTAATCAGAGGAAAATAAGCCAAATATCTTACTTTATCAATCAAAAAGATGATCAAAACACTTTATCTAGGGTTCAATTAAATATTAAAGTTCTTTGTAATAAACCTATTGGATTAATTCCCAGGTGATAAAGCTTTTAGAGCCAAATCCATTAAATTTAATGCTCAATAATTATTTGGACTTTTTGATAAATGTTATTTCAATTAATATAGTGAAAATTATTTAAAACAAGTTACTAAACTATTTAAAATAGCTTCTAAGAGCTATTTATTACTTAAAAATAAAATTTGGTTTAAAAAATTAAGGGTTGGCTTCTTTACCTTCTAAGTCAGAGATATGCAGTGAAAGACCAAATATAAACTTTACTTTGTCTTCATTTTACCATTAACAGTGTTGCTTATATTTATACATCAAACTTAAGGGGAAAGAACCTCCAAAAAACATGAATTTCATCTTCCCATATGCTCCAAGAAAAGATATTCATCAACATTGGTAATAATTCTCTTAAACAAATATATATTTATAAAAAATAATATTTGCTCAGTTAAAAATATTGACCAAAATCAACCTAGTTAAATATCAACCTAGTTAGTAAATTTACAAGACTTCTACTAGACTAAACAAATACAGTCATGCACTGCTGACATCTTGGTCAATAAGGGACTGTGTTATAACCACATATATGGCATCTATATGACTCATAAGATTATAATGAAGCTGAAAAATTCCTATAGCCTAGTGACCTCATAACCATCATAGTGTAATGCATTCATTACTAATGTATTTGTGGTGAAGCTGGTATAAACAAACCTAGAGCATCGTCTGTCATGTATATAAAAGTATAGCATATACAATTATGAATAGTACATAAGACTTGATAATAAATGACTATTTCTGATTATATATTTACTACATAATACTTTATATTATTACTTTATAATATACTCCTACTTATTAAAAATAAATCTTACTGAAGAAGTGAATAATGTGTTATACCAGCAGCAGCTTTATACATCTTGTTTTTACCACACCTTCTGATTAACCTACAATGGCTAGATTTGTATAAGAACACTCTATGATATTCACACAGCAGTGAATATCTCAGAAAATACCCTGTTGTTAAGCAAAGCATGACTGCATGTTTAATTTTAAATAATTGTATTAATAAATAAAAACTGCTGCTACCATTTATTATTTGCTGTTCCTTGATAGTCTAGGCAGGGAACATGCCATGGAGAACATGTTTAATGCCATTTATCCTAATAGCCCACAGCCAGGTGAGGGAAAAGTGGAAGAAATATGCCAAATTGATTGTAAAGTAGGGAATAGAGTCATTATGAGTAAGGAGAATAGATTCCATAGTCCAGAACAACTGGATTTGAATTCTGGCTCAACCATTCATTCACTATGTGGCTTTGTGGAACTACTAGACTTCTTTGAACCTTAGTTTCCTTATAAGACCAGGATAATGGTAGTAATCCCTATTGCATAAAGTTTTTATGAGGATTAAATGCATGTAAAGTACTTAAGATTGTGTGTAGCATATAATAACTGTTGTTAGTCAAAAAAGTACAATAGCCATGACAGGAAGCACTGGGCCAACTATTTTAGTTACACAATGTCATCTAACCTTTCATGACAATTCTCAAAACAGACAATGTTTTCCCCATTGTAAAGAAAGTAGAATAGATATTGTAATGGTTTGAAGTAGGAATATCACCCTAGCCCTCACAGAAACAAGGTAGCAATGTCGGAAGCTGGGTTTGGTTGCTAAAGAGGGGTCCCTAAGGAGGGGTTCCTGAGGGTGTAGGCTTAGGGCTTATATATCCTTCCTCCTCTTGTTTCTGGCCTCTATGATATGAAAGTAGAGACTGGCTCTTTCCTTCTCTCTGTCTGCCACTGCCATGCCCGAGCTTCAGACCCTGGCCTCATATGGACTGAACCCAGAATCTCCAAAATTTGTGAGTAAATAAATCTTCCTTCCTCTGAATTGTGTGGTCAGATCTTGTGGATTATAGCCATGAGAATCTTGACTGAGACAGATATAGAGAAGTTCAATAACTTGCCCAAAGTCATAAGATAGCAAACAACAGAATCAAACTAAAACAGAATGCCCTACCCCAAAGACCTCATTTTTCCTTTTTCATTTGTTTTTCTCCTGTTTGGTTTTTAAGTTATTAGAACTCATAGAGTACAAATAGAATCTATATTTATGTATAGTAAACATTCAAATTTCCATGCCAAAATGAAAGGGAATATTTATCTTAATAGCTCTCACATACTGTGTTAGAACTTTCTCAAAAAACATTCAAAGCCAGGCGTGGTAGCACACACCTGTACTTCCAGTACTTGGGAGGCTGAGATAGGATGATCACAGGTTCATAGCCAGCTTCAGCAACTTAATGAGGCCCTCAGCAACTTAGTGAAACTCTATTTCAAAAGAAAAAATAAAATACAGCTTGTGGTTTGGCTCAGAGTTAAGATTCCCCGGGCCCACCAAAAAAAAAAAGAAGAAGAAGAAGTCAAGCATTATCACTCCCATTTTAAAGATAAAGAATCCGAGTCTCAAGGAGTTTGAAATAATTTGCCCAAGGTCCAACAGCTTTTACAACATAGAATTTGGGTTTTATCAAAAGGCTTCCCATTATAAAATGCAACTTTCCTAAGAGTTGTCTTTTCTCAAAAAAAGTATAGCAGTAATAGTAATTTGTAGAAACGATCTCAGTAGCAGGAACCATTTACCATTTCAATCTATTTGTTTAGATAAAAATTAAGTAAACATACATACATTCTTTGATGTTGTTTTTAATCTGATTCCTAAAAATAGCTATCACTTTTTTTGTATTCATGATTGTACTTTGAGGGGAAGGGAACTGGAAATTGAAACCAGGGGCACTCTACTTCCAAACTATACCCACAGCCTTTTTTATTTTTTTTATTTTAAAACATTCTTGCTAAGTTGATGAGGGTCTCACTAAGTTGCTGAGGCTGCCCTTGAACCTGTGATCTTCCTGCTTCAGCCTCCCAAATACTAAAATTACAGGTGTGCGCCACCATGCCTAGCTTATTGTATATTTTTAAAAGCTGGGGAACTAAGTCCTAATTTTTTTTAAAGTAGAGGACCTATGTACCAGTAAGGGCATAGAACTTAAATTCCTAAGTTTAAACCCCATCCCTACCACTTTAAAAACTCCATGACTTTGACCTCTCCGAGGTTTCTCATTTACTATAGTAGAGTTTTCTAAAGAAATGTCCCATTGTTTCGTGATCTTTCCTCTAGTCCTTCCACTCAGTAAATCATATAATAAAAATGTCTGTATAAAGAATTCTTGTCAAGAAATAATCTATATTAAAACTAAGGGGAAGCCAGGCATGGTGGTGCACACTTGTAATCCCAGTACTTGGAAGGCTGAGACAGGAGGATGGCAGGTTCATGGCCAGTCTCAGCTACTTAGTGAGGCCCTCAACAACTTAGCGAGACCCTGTTTTAAAATAAAGAATAAAAAATAGAGCTGGATGTGGTGGCGCACGCTTGTAATCCCAGCATTTGGGAGGCTGAGACCAGAGGATCCAGGTTTGCAGCCAGGCTCAGCTACTTAGTGAGACACTCTGCAACTTAGTGAGACCCTGTTTCAAAATAAAGAATAAAAAATAGGGCTGGGGGTGTAGCTTGGAGGTAGAAACCCCCTGAGTTCAATCCCCAGTACCGAAAAAAAAAAAAAAAAAAAAAACAGGGGGAACTTAAAAAAGTAAAAATCAGAAGTGCTAACATTTAAACAAACAAAACATTTCTAAGTCACCAAAGATAAGAACAGGAAAAGTGTCTATCTCTAAAATAACCACAACAACTGCTGGCGAGGATGTGGAGAAGTAGGAACACTAATACATTGTTGGTGGGATTGCAAACTAGTGCAACCACTTTGGAAAACAGTATGGAGGATCCTGAGACGAATGGGAATGAACCTACTATATGATCCAGCAATACCACTTCTGGGTATCTCCCCAAAAGAATGGAAACCAAACTACCAGACTGATGCAGGTGTATCTATATTTATAGCTGCACGATTCACAATAGCCAAACTATGGAACCCGCCAAGATGTCCATCAACAGATGAATGGATTACAAAACTATGGGATATGTACACAATGGAATTTTACTCAGCCATAAAGAAGAACAAAATCATGTTTTTGCAAGGAAATGGATGCAACTGGAAAATATTATGTTAAGTGAGATCAGCCAGTCACAAAGAGTAAAGAAGCATATGTTCTCCCTAATATGCGGATGCTAGGGAGAAGATGGGGCATAAGAGGGTCTCCAGATGGAAAAGGAGAGACCCTCGATAAACAAAGAAGTTGATTTAACTGAAGGGGATAGACAGGAGGTGGGGGGGGGCACCCGAATGTACATCAAGGTTACTCACTAAACCAAACTGAGATGGAGGGAGGGTGAGGGAGTGGGGGTGGGAATCTAGGGAAGGGGTCAAATGAGAAATGTGGGCACATATGTTGGTATCAATTTGTAGCTAACAAAGATGTATGCTTACAATGCACAAATAAAAATGAAAAAAAAAAAAACAAAACATTTGATCATGCAGCCTTGACTAACTGGATCCTCACTTTGCATGAAGGGCTCAAGACTGGTTACTTAAGGATATTAGAGTTTCTGGTTTCTACTCCTTTGTTGATTGAGGTAGTTAATGTTAACAATAACAATTAATAGTTAACATTATTTATCAAATGTTAGATATACTTTCAATATGTTAATGCATTTATTATATATATTTTGAATGTATTAACTCTAACAGTAATTAGATATTACTGTTATCCTTATTTTATAGTTAGAAAAACTTGGGTTGTCCAACACAGGAATTCAAATCCAGACAGACTGGCCCTACAGTTGAACCTTTACCCATCAGTAATTTAACTTATATTCCTACACAAAACTGATTCTATGTTCTCCTGCCTTGGCTCTGAACACTAATAGGTATACGACAGGGAGGCATTCAACCCCTAATAACTGTCAGATATTTGTATCAACTTCCATGGGCCTCCTTACCAGCAGAGAAACCATCAGACACCGTGTGTGGTGAGCAGTTGCTGCTGGTTGCTGCATGTCCTGGGCCTGCGGCTGACCCACCAGCCACTCCTCCTCCAATCTCCTGGCCTCATGAAGCCTCTGGTCATCTTTGTCCTCAACAAGGGACCCCGAGAGCCCACATAAAATCATTAAGAAACATGGCTGTATTTTTCTGTCACTCTACACCCCAATATGATGTAAAATTACAATGCATAAAATTAAGAAATAAAGACCGTAGTAAGCCGGGCGTGGTGGCGCACGCTTGTAATCCCAGCATTCGGGAGGCTGAGACCAGAGGATCCGGGTTCGCGGCCAGCCTCAGCTACCTAGTGAGGCACTCCGCAACTTAGTGAGACTCGGTTTCAAAATAAAGAATAAAAAATTGGGCTGGGGGTGTAGCTCGGAGGTAGAAAGCCCCTGAGTTCAATCCCTAGTAC
>PVLC010015741.1:0-36878 GCA_004027655.1 Graphiurus murinus
CCTGAGTTCAATCCCCAGTACCGCAAAAAAAAAAAAAAAAAAAAAAAAAAAAGAAACAGATTTTAGAGAAGCTGCAAGTAAAAACTTGTGAAATCAAAAGCAACTTGGCAAGGCAATTTACTTCTGTGCAGAACTGCTGTAAAACCGGTATGCAAGCAGACTGGGCAGGCAGTCCGTTCAGTCTTTTATTCCTTAATGTGAAGGCTGCTATGTCATTCCCCACTGGCTGGAATATGGCTTCTAAAACAGTATATGGCTTTTAATCCGATTGGCTAGTTTTCACTGGCTAGATTTTACAAAAGGAGAGTCTTGAAACCAGTACATCTGCGAGTGGAACATATAGACTCATGTGCAAAAGTTACAAAATGGACATCTAAGTCATGGTGACAAAATGAAAGCCTGCCAGTTTCTAAGTGATCTTGTAACTTCCATAGAGAAGACTGCTTTCCTTTCTTACATCCTGAGTCAAGCAGGATCCAGTTTCTACCTCCATTCAATTCCTGTGGCAGCTTGTAACACATCACAAGTGTGGTGATTGAAAGAAAACCAATTTGATCATCTTATTGTTCTGAGGGTCAGAAGTCTGAAAGGGGTCTCACACGGCTGACATCAAGGTGTCAGCAGGGCTGAGTTCCTTCTGGGGGTTCTGGCGAGAATCCTCCCACCTCTCTCAGGCTCTAGAGGCTGCCCACAGCTCATGACCCCTTCCATCTTTAAGTCAGCAGTGGTTGGTTGAGTCTTTCTACATCACATCACTGTGACACTCTTCCACATTCAAAAACCCTGCCATCACATTGAACCTGCCCAGATCACCCAGAGTGATCTCTTTTTCTCTTCTTTTATCTTTTCTTTTCTCTCTCTCTCTCTTTCTCTCTCTCTCTCTCCCTCTCTCTCTCTCTCTCTCTCTCTCTCTCTCGGTGAGTACTGGAGATTGAACTCAGGGCCATTCTACCACTGAGCTATACCCCCAGCCCTATTTTATTGTTTTATTTTGAAACAAGGACTCTCTAAGTTACCACACACTGACCTCAAACCTCTGATCTTCTCAGTCTCCCAAGTTCTGAGATGATATGTG
The DNA here is from genome assembly GCA_004027655.1 of Graphiurus murinus. NCBI lineage: Eukaryota > Metazoa > Chordata > Mammalia > Rodentia > Gliridae > Graphiurus > Graphiurus murinus. The sequence continues at coordinate 1,076 of PVLC010015741.1, forward strand.
TGCACGACCAAGATTGAACCCAGGAACATTCTACCTCTGAGCTATACCCCCAGTCAGTTTTTTGTTTGTTTGTTTGTTTGTTTGTTTGTTTGTTTGTTTGTTTTGAAACAGGGTCTCTTTAGGTTGCTGGGAATCTCACTACATTAATGAGAATGGCCTCAAACTCATGATCCTCCTATCTCTGCCTCCCAAGTACTGGGATTACAGGTGTGCACCATCATGTTTGGCTTGCCACCTTTTAAGTTCAACTCATGAACTATCTTGATTCCATCTGCTCTCTTAATTCCCTTTTGGGATATAGCATAACATATTCACAGGTTGCCAGGACTAGGACAGGGACATATTTGGGGGACAGTGATTCTGCCAGCCACAGTAATCAAGGTACTGGAGCCTGGGGGTGGAGGAGGCACACACAGAAACATGTCCCAAGCTTGTATGGTGGAATAGACACAACCAGGGAGTCATAGGCAGGATGCTTCCAAACAGGAAGAGAAGAGGGAATACATGAAGCTGACTTCTGTCACCCTTCCAGGATTTCAAGTTGCCAAAATGGTGGGGCCTTTCCCTTTGTTTACAGTTGTCAGTTGTCACACTGACGCACTAATGACAGAGAACTTCTCTAGCAGTAAAAGAGTAGGGAGGAGAAAGGGAGCCAGAGATAAAGCCTGCCTTTCTTCCATCTGGCACAGGCCTATCAGAGCCGTCACTTAACCTCTTTCTGCAGCGCAGCACTCTTCCTCGAATATTCCACGAGGATGCGGCCATCTGCTTCCCTAGCTGTAATTACTCGCGCACTCCCGCTTTGGCTGCTCTCGCACTCTGTTATTATGTTTGGATTTTTAAAAGTATGATGTATGCTTCCCTTCTTGGAATCAAGATTTCCTCAGAGAATAGGACCTATTTCTGGTGGCTGAGAGAGGGTGCTGTGCTGGTGGAGATGCTGGTTAAGGAATCTCTGGGGGATGGGACATTCGGAGCCCTTGAGTGGCAGGGAGGTGACCACTAGCATGCTCTTACCGCCTGGGAAGCTGGTGTGATAGTAAACAGGAAGTCAATTCTGAAAGTCCTGGGCAAGCTGAGGGGCTTTATAGTTCAGGAGTAAAGTGAAGAGCGTCCCAGGTGTTTAGAAGAGACAGAAATCAAATGAAAGGGAGGGAAGCTAGACATGGTGGTGCAATCATGTAATCCCAGTACTTGGGAGGCTGAGATAGAAGGATCACAAGTTCAAGAACAGCCTTAGCAACATAATGAGACTCTCAGCAACCCAGCAAGACCCTGTTTCAAAACCAAAAATAAAGAGGGCTGGGAGTATAGCTTGGAGGTAGAATGCCTCTGGGTTCAGTCTTCAGTACCAAAATAGGGGTGAGGTATCTTAAGTTGGATGTGGAAATGTGGGTAAGTCTCACTATTTAGTCCTCAATGAGAAAAATGTGCTAGTGGTGGGAGCCAAGCAGAGGGAAGGGCAGGTTTTCACATCCAGGGCAGGGAGGAGGGGACATCACTACAGGAAGAGGAAGGACATGAGTATGTTGCAGGCTGGGCTTCTGGGTCATAGAGGATGGAACAGTAGACAGGTGAGAGAGAGAGGGAGAGAGGTGACTCCTTGGCCAGTCTTGTCTGGTGTCACGTGCTCCTGTCAAGTTTTTTTTTTTTTTTTTTTTTTTTTTCATCACAGTTGTCTTAACAACTACCTATTGACAAATTACCTGTCAGAAAAGAAATATTGAAAAAGTTTTCTTTTTAAAGAATGTGCTCACGGAAAGCAGCTGCTCCCCAGGTGCTTGCCCTGCCCCCCCTTTTGTGTGTGTGTGTGGGGGGATCCTGGAGGTTGAACCCAGGTGTGTTCTACCTTTGAGATACACCCCCAGCCCTTGTTTTGTTTTATTTTATTTTATTTTGTTTTCTTTTCTTTTGAAAGAGGGTCTCTCTAAGCTGCTGAGACTGGCCTCAACCCTGCAATCTTCTTGTCTCAGCCTCCCAAGTACTGGGATTATAGGAATGTGCCACCATGCCAGGCTCCCTGACCCTCTCTCTACTTCCAAAGACTGGAGGGAGAGAGGGAATCAGAGCACAGGGCCCAGTGGTCTCCAAGAGGGACATGCTCTCGTAGGACCAGGAGCTGCACTTCCTGCAGAGACCTGTGTCTGGGTCTGTCTGGATGAAAGAGCTGCTACAGGGGCTGATCCTAATCCCCTGCCTGGATCCTGAGGTTTTGGCACAAAGGCAGGGGAGACTCACCTGGATATTCAGAACTCACCTATATCCTCAGGCTTTAGCAAAAGCAGATGCCAAGCGCGTGGTCATGGTTTCTATCATGGAGCTATTTTATTTTTGAATACTTACCAGAGTCACATGGTACAAATTGAAAAGGAACAAAAGAGTATGCAGCGAAGTGTTTTCCTCTCATCCCTGATTCAAGGTGCCTGATTCCTTCCCTGGAAAAGACTGATGTAGCTAATTTCTTACGTGCCCTGTCGGAACTATTTAATACATATGCAAGAAATATGTATACACATGTATAAGTATTCTCTCCCCTTCTCTCTATTATTTTAGTTTTATATTTAATATACTTTATTTATTGACATATTTATTGTGGTCCTGGGGAATGATCCCAGTGGCATTCTATCTCTGAGATACAGCCCCAGCCCCATTTTATTTTCTAATTTGAACCAGGGTCTAACTACGTTGATGAAGGCCTTGTCAAATTGTTGAGGGTGGCCTCAAACCTGCAATCCTCCTGTCTCAGCTTCCCAAGTACTGGTATTACAGATATGCATGCCACCACACCTGGCTGACTATTTTTTAGAAAAGTTTTAGGTTCATAGCAACATTGAGCAAAGATACTGAGATTTTTCATCTACCCCTCCCCCCCCCACACTCCCCACACACAGCCTTCCTACTACCAATATCCCCAGGGCAAAGTGGTCCATTTGTAACAACTGATTGACCTACATTGACAGATGTAAAGCAAGGTTTACATTGGGGGTCCTGCATTCTGTAGATTTAGACAAATTTATGACATTTGTATGTATCAGTGTATCCATCATTATAATATCACACAGAATGGTTTTGTTGCCCTAAAAATCCTGTGCTCCACCTTTTCATCCTTCCTTCCCCCAGTTCATGGCAACCATTGATACTTTTATTTATTTATTTTTATTTTTATTTTTTTTTTTTGAGTGTTTTTGGCAAAGATCAATCACGAGCCTCACATATGCCAGGTAAGCGATCTGCCACTGAGCTACTCCCCCAGCCCACAAACACTGATCTTTTTACTGTCTCTGAGGTTTTGCCTTTTCCAGGCTGTCATGTAGTTGGAAGCAGAGAGCACGCAGCCTCTTCGCTGAGTAATGTGTATGTACGGCTTCCCCACGCCTTCATTCTCTTAGCAATATTAGCCAAATGTCTGCTGTGCTTCTCAGAGTTCCAGGAACTGGGGTACTGGATGGAAAGATGGCAAGCTCCCTTACCCCATGGAGTTTATCTTCTCAGGGTATACAGAGAGCAAATAAATAAATAAGCAAGAGATTTTGAGATGCAGTCCTAAGAAGGAAGTAACACACAGAGACACGGTAGTTAGTGGGATGGGATGGGAGTCAAAACAGTGTCCTGCTCAAGGGATTTCTATAGAGCTAGTCCCACCCAATGCAGGAAAGAAGGGGTGTCGAGGCCATATGTGTACTCTGTATCCCCTAGTGCCAGGGAAGAGCAGCCTCCTGAAAGGTCTGCCAAGGGACAGGTTGTTTTCTTCTTTTACAAAGGGAAGCTCCTCCCTCTGATCTTTTCTCAGCCACGAGGCTTATCTGGGGCTTGTGGCACCAACCAGGGAGGCTGTAGGCCTATGTAACATTACTCTTGTCTATACAGGGATCTGGAACCGGAGCCTGAAGGAGACCAGAGGTAGAGGAGAGCCCAGTGCCAATCCAGCTCCACATCTTCTTTCCATGCTGCCTCTGTAGCTGGGCCAAGCTGTTTATTTGGATCATAGAGTTTTGTTGTTGTTGTTGTTAGCACCACAAGGGAGTACATCTGTGCATGTGTGTGTAAAATAGTGTGCATTTAAAATGAAATAAATATACTTTAATATAATGTATGAACAAATATAGTAGTATTTCTAGGGTTTATCTGTACTTCTAAGTGTAATGAAAGCAAAGCAACTTCTTAGGTTCCCCTTTCACTCAAAAGAAAGACTAGAGATGCTTGTGAAGAAAGAAAAAGCCCAGGTATCTCCAGGAGCAGAAAGCTAACCAGTGGGAGGCTAGCCAGAGCTTCTATCCCAAATGCCTTGCAGGTCACTGGCAGGCTCCCCTGCCTAAATCCGAGCTAACCCCAATATGTGTGAACAATAGCAGTAATAACCACCTTATGTTGAAGGAATAGTAAGTGCAGAGCAATCAAGCTAAGGATATTCCACGTATCTCACAGTAGCACCGCCAAGTTGCTATTCCCAAGATCTAAGGGAGTGATATGCAAAAAAAAAAAAAAACCCAGAAAACAACAAAAAAGAGAAAGTCTGTACCATCCTTTGGGGAAGCCTTGATGTAAATAAAGTTGTATAACTTGACCAAAGAAGCAAGCAAGTCAGAAGCAGAGCTGGGATCCCAACACAGGTGCATCTGATTCTAGATCCAGCATCTCTTAACCTGAAGCACCCCACATGGACCCTCTTCCCACCCACAAGACACCAGAATCCTCAAGCTGCTGTTCTCAGGGACTCTTGTGCGTTGCTCAGAGACCCCCACTAACGACCACTGGCAGACTCTAAGCAACATCTGTATTTTAGCCACTGATGGTGTATAGACCCAGAGTGACCTCTGTCTCCACTTCATAGCCTGTGGGTAGGCCTGTCCTTGGCTCTGTTGCTATCTTGTGTGGGTGCCTGCTCTCTCTCCAGGCACCATTGGTCAGCCTTAGTAAGGTGGAAGATCAGGGTAGAAATCTATCTGGATCTGTACTTCTTCAATAACCATCTTTCGAGAGGAACTCAAGATGACAACTGAGAGAGACACCTCTTCTCAGGCACTATAAAGCTCAATTCAAAACTGCTGTAAAAGCAGCTTCTTGACGAAAAAAAAAAACAGCAAAAAAGTAAACAAAGTAACAAAAATTTAAATGGAGCTGAGTGAAACCCAGAAAGCTAACCAGGAAGAGCGCATGCAGCAGCCGTGGAGCAGCAGGGTGTACCCCGCTGCTGAACACTGAGACATCTAACTACCTCCTGCATACCCAGAGAATAGATGTGGGGTAAGCATCTATAGAACTCCACACCCAAATCAGGCAGCATAGCCCCACACGATCGATAGTGACTGGAATGCCTGAGACAACCAGCTTAAGCCTGCGGCAGGGACACCCCAGCTCACTTCTCCCTCCAGAGCCAGAGTAGCACAGGAGCCCCTGTGGCAAATGATAGACTCAGTCACCCACCCCTCTAGTGGTTAGATAAGAGCAGAAGTACAAGAGGGACCCAGAGCACATAGGGCATAGAGACCTTACAGGTCCTCTGGAAAATGCCTGATATTTAGACTGCACACCTGCCACCAGCAAAGGCAGAGAGAGACACAGACATGGCCTGTGGAAAGCATGGAGCCTCGGGCTTACATCGGGTCCAGATCTAGTACCACCTCCTGCCAACATAGACAAAGAGCGGCATAGGGACAGGCCCTGTGGAGAGCTCAGAGACACAAGCTTGCAGTAGAATATATACTTATATACTCGAAGGGCTTTTTGTTTTTGTTTTTTGTTTTGTTTTTTGTTTTTATTTTTTACTGTTTTTGTTTTGTATTGCTTTGTTTTATTTATGTTTGTTTGTTTGGATGGTTGGTTGTTTTGTTATTTTTTGCTAAGTTGTCAGCTGTCTTCCTCATCCCTTTTACAAGCTTCCCTCCTTCTCTCCCATCCATATTCTTCTCCTCAACACTCTTTTTTTTTCTCTTTCCCTTTTCCTTTTTTCCGTGTCTCATATCAAGACCATTTCATCCCATTACACCTAAATACTCTACATTGACTACCAGAATCCCCCCACATATCCACTATCTCTAATCTTTACCATATATCACTTTAACACACTCAAACTCTTATTCCACTGGATCATATTTTCTACTTTACCCGATTTTTGCATCCATCACTCTGGCTTCTCCCCCCTCACCCAACCTTCACCACTGAACACAACCTGTCCTTGTACATACCAGTAGACACCTCTAAATCCCTATTGCAGAGATTGGACCAGAGAGGTGAACCACCAGAAAGGACTGCCAAACACCAAGGATAAACTTACTTCTGCTGAGAGAAGGAATAGCTCAATATATCCCACATTAAGGCCTAAAAATGCAGAGGTCACAAACTGTCCTACTCATGCCTCTGGGATGAATCACCATAACAGAAGCAACAAAGGGGCCCTAGAAGTCAACACCTGAAACCACCAACAGCATCATTACAGTAGGCAGAAGAAGCTCTAGAGTAATCCCAACTCAGTACAAGATACTATTCACAGAAAGAAAATAAAAATAAGAAACCTATAAATTGAGAGAAAGCTTGCAAAAGCAGCAAAAATATAAACTTAAGAACAGGGAATTCATAGGAAGGAAAAATAGCAAAGAAACAATGAGCTACCACAATCCTACAATAACAGAACTCACCAACACAAAATGGCAGAGATTGCCAAAAGAACAATTCAGATCTTTAATAGTAGAAATGGTACAAGATTTCCAGAAAGAAATCAGGGAGGGCTAGAAAGAAATAAAGGAACAAATAAACAAAAAATCTGACACCCTGAACAGGAATCAAAGACAAGCCGTGAAGGAAGTGAAGGATGTGAAAGATGCAATAATTGAAGTGAAGGCATTAATACAAACTATAAATAGTAGATTAGACCACATGGAAAATATACTATCACTCTTAGAAGATGATCATTCATTCCAAAACAGAAAGCAAAGTACATAATTTAGAAAAAAAAATCAACAGCATGAATTGGACATCGACAATATCTGGGCCAATTTTAAAAGAGCTAACCTAAGAATAATAGGCATAGAAGAGGGACTAGAAGTTGAAACTACTGGAATCAACCATCTTTTCAAAGAAGTAATATCAGAGAATTTTCCAAACATAGAAAGAGAAGTTGACACACAGGTACAAGAAACATATAGAACCCCCTCTAGACAAGACCAAAGAAGAGGTCCACCACACCACATAATAATCAAATTGACTAATGTAGAGGCCAAGGAGAGAATCATAAAGGCAACAAAAGTAAAAGACTACATGACATTTAGAGGCAAACCAATTAGAACCACTTCAGACCTCCCAAACCAAGTCATGAAAGCCAGGAGAGGCTGGAGTAACATATTCCAAACTCTGCAAGAAAATAACTTGCAGCCAAGATTCTCCTATCCAGCAAAACTATCTCTCAAAATTGACAGGGAAATAAAAACCTTCTATGACAAACAGCACTGAAAGAATTATGTCTTCCAAACAAGCACTAGAGAAAATACTCAAAGAGATTAACTACAAAGAAGTACTAACAAGTAAACGTCAGAACCAGAGAAACAATAATTTACAGGAAGCAAACAACTAAGCAAAAGAAGAATAAACACCACCAAAAACAGAAGTCAAAACTCAAAATGGTAGTAATTAAAAATCTCTCAACAATCACACTGAATATAAATGGTCTCAACTCCCCAATAAAAAGGCACAAGGTGGCAAAATTGATCAAAACCCAGAATCCATCTATATGCTGCCTGTAAGAAACACAACATACAAGCAAAGTTTTTCACAAACTAAAGGTGAAGAACTGGAGTAAGGTAATCCATGCCAATGGAACTCAAAGACAAGCAGGAGTAGCAACTATGATATCAGATAAATTAGACTTCAAGCCTAAGCTTATCAGAAGAGACAAAGCAGGTCATATTTTACTAATAAAAGGAACAATCCAGCAAGAGGAAATAACAATTATCAACATCTATGCCCCAAACATAGGTGCAGCCACTTTCATAAAACACACTCTTCATGATATAAAGTCACACATAGTTCCCAATACAATAATACTAGGAGACATCAATACTCCTCTCACATTACTAGACCAATCTTCTAGACAAAAGGTCATTAAAGACATCTCAGACCTAAATAATACCATAAACCAAATGGACCTATTAGATGCATACAGACTATTTCACCCAACTACAGCTGAATTCACATTTTTCTCAGCTGCTCATGGAACCTTCTCCAAAATAGACCACATTCTGGGCCACAAAGCAAGCACTAGCAAATTCAGAAAATGTAACATAATTCCCTGTGTCTTTTTGATCACAATGGAATGAAACTAGAAATCAATTCTAAGAAGACCCAGAGTAACCATGTAAACACATAGAGACTGAACACCACACTGCCGAATGAGGAATGGGTCATAGAAGAAGTAAGGGGAGAAATTTTAAAATTCTGAGAGACACAACTTATCAAAACCTCTGGGACACCTTGAAGGCAGTACTAAGAGGAAAATTTATAGCACTGAGTGCCCACATAAGAAGAACAAGAAATCATCATATAAATAACCTAATGACACAGCTCAAAGCACTTGAAAAACAAGAACAGTCTAACCCCAAAGCCAGGAAATTATGAAAATCAGAGATGAAATTAATTAAGTAGAGAATTAAAAAAATACAGAGAATCAACAAAACCAAAATTTGATTTCTTGAAAAAATAAACAACATAGATAAACCATTAGGCAACCTAACCAAACAAAAGACAGAATCAACCCAAATTATCAAAATAAGAGACGAAAAAGGTGATATTACCACTGACAGTGTGGAAATCCAAAGAATCATCAGAAACTACTTTGAAAAACTATACTCCAACAAAGTGAAAAATCTAGAAGATATTGACAAATTTCTAAACACATATAACCTTCCTAAATTGAGTCAAGAAGATATAGAAAACTTAAATTGACCAATAGTAATGAAAGAGATAGAAACAGCAATAAAGAGTTTACCATCAAACAAAAGCCCAGGGCCAGATGGTTTTCCAAGTGAGTTTTATAAAACATTTATAGAACAGCTAATTCGAATACTCCTCATGCTATTCCATGAAATAGAAAGAAACAGGACTCTCCCAAACACGTACTATGAAGCCAACATCACATTAATACCAAAGCCAAGTAAAGACAGTTCAAGAAAAGAAAACTATAGGCCTATATCACTGAGGAACTTAGACACAAAACTACTAAACAAAATACTAGCAATGTGCATACAAAACCACATCAAGAAAATTATACACCATGACCAAGTTGGGCTCATTCCAGGGATGCAAGTCTGGTTCAATATATGGAAAATAATCCATGTAATTCACCACATAAAGAGAACCAAAGACAAAAATCACATGATTATTTAAATAGATTCTGAAAAAGCATTTGATAAGATCCAACACCCATTCATGCTAAAAGCACTGCAAAGAATCGGAATAGAAGGAACATACCTCAATATCATAAAGGCAATATACAGTAGGCCTATAGCCAACATCATATTAAATGGGGAAAAACTACACCAGTTCCCACTAAAAACAGAAACAAGACAAGGATGTCCATTATCACCTCTCTGTTCAATATAGTACTTGAGACTCTAGCCAGAGCAATAAAGCAAGAGAAGGAAATCAAAGGGGTAAAAATAGGGAAAGAAGAACTAAAACTATCCCTTTTTGCAGGTGACATGATACTAAGAAGACCCAACAAAGTCAACCAAACAACTCATAAAATTGATCAATAAATTCAGCAAAGTATCTGGATACAAAATCAATCCTAAAAAATCAGAAGCTTTCCTGTATGCCAACCATAAATCCACTGTAAAAGAAATCCAGAAAACAATTCCACTCACAATAGCACCTCAAAAAACAAAATACTTAGTAATAAACCTAACCAAGGAGGTAAAAGATCTCTATAAGGAAAACTATAAAAACTTGAAAAAAGAAATAGAAGAAAACCTTCGCAGATGGAAAGATTTTCCATGCTCTTGGATAGGCAGAATAAATATCATCAAAAATGATCATCCTCCCAAAAGTGATCTACAAATTCAATGCGATACCCATTAAATTACCAAGGTCACTCTTCACATAGAAAAATCAGTCCTTAAATTCATTTGAAACAACAAAAAGCTCAAAATAGCCAAAGTAGTTCTTAGCAACAAGAACCATGCAGGAGGCATCACAATACCTGACTTCAAACTCTACTACAAAGCCACAGTTATAAAAATAGCATGGTATTAGCACAAAAACAGACACATAGACCAATGGAGCAGAATAGAAGACTCAGAAACAAACCCACACACTTACAGTCAATTGATTTTTGACAAAGGAGCCAAAAACTTACACTGGAAAAAAGATAGCCTCTTCAACAAATGGTGTTAGCAAAACTAGTTAACCATATACAAGAAAATGGAAATAAATCCCACTTGCTCACCTGGCACAAGAGTCAATTCAAGATGGATCAAAGACCTGGAAGTCAGGCCAGAGACCTTGCAACTACTTGAACAGGGCATAGGACCAACACTTCAACACATAGGCACAGGTAAAAACTTTTTCAACAAGACCCCAAAGAGACAAGCAACTCAAAGGAAGATAAATACATGGAATTGCATTAAACTGAAGAGCTTCTGTGCAGCAAAGGAAACTATCAAGAACCTCAACAGAAAGCCGGGCATGGTGGCACATGCTTGTAATCCCAGCATTTGGGAGGCTGAGACCGGAGGATCTGGGTTCACAGTCAGCCTCAGCTACCTAGTGAGGCACTCTGTAACTTAGTGAGACCCTGTTTCAAAATAAAGAATAAAAAATAGGGCTGGGGGCATAGCTTGGAGGTAGAATGCCCCTGAGTTCAATATCCCCAGTACTGCAAAAAAAAAAAAAAGAACCTCAACAGAGAGCCCACAAAGTGGGAGAAAATTTTTGCCGGCTACTCCTCTGATAGAAGTCTAATATCTAGAATATACAGAGAACTCAAAAAACTCACAGTTAAGAAAACAAATAATCCAATAAAAAAAGGCAAGTGATCTAAATAGACACTTCACAAAAGAAGAAATAGAAATGACCAATAAATATATGAGGAAATGTTCAACATCATTAGCAATCAGAGAGATGCAAATCAAATCTACCTTAAGATTTCACCTAACCCCAATTAGAATGGCAATCATCAAAAACACAAACAGCAAATGCTGGTGAGGGTGTAGAGAAGTGAGGAACCCTAACACCTTGTTGGTGGGATTGCAAATTAGTGCAACCACTTTGGAAAACAGTGTGGAGGATCCTCAGAAGAATGGGAATGAACCTACCATATGATCCAGCAATATCACTTCTGGGCATCTACCCAAAAGAATGGAAACCAAACTATCAGACCGATGTGTGTGTATCTATGTTTATAGCTGCACAATTCACAATTGTCAAACTATGTAATCAGCCAAGATGTCTGTCAACAGACAAATGGATTACAAAACTATGGGATATGTACACTTGGCCATAAAGAAGAATAAAATCCTGTCATTTGCAGGGAAATATATAGAACTGGAAAACATTATGCTAAGTGAGATTAGTCAGTCACAAAAAGTAAAAAAACAGATGCACGCCCTAATATGCAGAAGCTAGGGAGAAAGTGGGACATAGGAACATAAGAGGGACTCTAGACGAAGAAGGAGAAACCTTAGATGAGCAAAGGTGACTTAACTGAAGGTGATGTTGGGGGTGGGGGGAGAAACACCCTAATGCACATGATATTCTTTCACAAACATATCAAAGTCAATCATTAAACTGAACATGAGGAGGGGGTGGGAGGAGAGAATGGGGCAGGAATTGGGGAAGGGTTAAATGAGTAATGTGTGCATGTATGCCTTTACCAGTTTGTACTTAACAAAGATGTATGATTACAATGCACCAATAAAAGAAAAATTGACCTAAAAAAAACCAACCATCTCTCAAAATTTACCTATCTCAAATATATATTAGTGTTTTCTTAAGGCTAAAGGGGAATGGGGAGTGACCACTAATAGATATATGGTTTGTTTGAGGGCTGCTAAAAATGTTCTAAAATTAGATAGTTGTTATAGTTGAGCAGCATCATGGATATATTAAGAACCACTGAATTGTACACTATAAATTGGTGAGTTGTATGGTATGTCAATTAGACCTCAATAAAACTGTTAAGAGCTGGGCATGATAGTGCATGCCTGTAACTCCAGTACTTGGGAGGCTGAGACAGGAGGATCACAGGTTCCAAGAGAGCCTCAGCAACATACTGAGACTCTCAGCAACCTAATGAGACCCTGTTGCCAAACAAAAAAAAATAGGCTTGGAGTGTAGTTTGGAGGCAGAATGCCCCTGGGAAAACACACACACACACACACACACACACACACACACACACACACACAGAGAGAGAAACAAAAATCCTTACCTGTTTCACTTTCCATCTTTTCATAGCTATTGAGTGATTAGCTACAATGGATTTTAAATATGTCTATAAATTCTTTCGTCCTCTTCCATTGACAAGATGGAGCTTAATTACCCTCCTCTTAAGTTAGGCGGGACTTAGTGAATTTGTCCTAACTGATAGCTTGTACTGGGCATAAAGAGTATAACTTCCCATTATAGGTCATAAAATCATTACCCCTTACATCCTGACTCTCTCTTGGATCATTTACTTTAGAGAGGAGTCAGCAGCCATGCGGTGAGGACTCCCAGATACCCCAGTGGAGAGGGATATATTGGGGACCTGAGGCCTCTTGCCAAGTGCCATGTTGGAAGCAGACCTGCCAGTCGCATTCAAGCCTTCAGTTGACCACAGCCCCAGCTCACATCTAACCCGCATTCTCATGAGAGACTCACTAGCTCAGCTGGTCTCAAATGCCTATCCCAATAAATATTTATTGTCTTAAGCCGTTAAGTTTTGGGATAATCTATCATGTGGCAATAGAAGATATTAGATATGGTGGAATGCATTATTAGACAACAATCCATTTGATTTTAGTGGCTAACAATCAGATAATCTGAACTACCGTTTGGGAAAAACACTGGTGAGTTAAGGTTTTGTCCTTCCAAAATAATACCTTTCTATTCTAACAAGGGACTCCTGGAGGCATCGTGCTCCAATTCCAAACCACCAAGAGAGTGCCGAGCATTTCAGCTTGGGGACAGGCATGAGGGAGGTTATTTTTGGCCCAGCGCTGGGGAGTTTCTGTGGCTTTCTAATCACATCGTGCAGCCAGCTGCCTGCCCTTCCTAGAGTGTGTCTCTGCCCATTCCTCAGGAGGCCCAGAGATACGATCCTTGTCAGAGGCAACCCGGGCAGGGACTCAATAATGTCACCACTGTCCCAAGGACAGGAAATTGCTCCTTTCTCTCTAGGCTTTTGTTCTTTCTTCTCATGTCCCAGCTCCTTTTTTACTCTATCTGGTCTCCCCTGAATAAAGGTCAGTCACTCTCTCCTTTGTCCCTTTCACTGAGGGGGTCTTTCCACTCTGGGTGGACTTTTTCTCTTTTCATTTCTTCTGTCTCCTTTGACATTTGTTGCTGCTACAGCTTGTTGAAAATCCTGGAAATCTCCTAAGAATTTTCTGAAAACATTTACAAGTACTAGAGTCTACAGCAACTAATTCAGAGTGTTTTATGCTTGGCTAAAACTAACAACAACAAAAAAAGGTGCATTCACAGACACAATAGGCCACCATCAAAACAACAAAAAGGTGAGTTGAATGGCTAACCCTAGTCAACCTCACCATCCACAGACCTAGGAAGGAAACCTGTGATTTGAGTCTGCATCCTTTGTCAGCCTAGAGGTAACTCCTCCCACCAAACCTGAGAGTTGTTAACAGGTAACAGATACCAGAACCATTTTTAAAGGATTATAATCTCTCTCACACACAATATCTTCTTTGCTATAATTTCTTCCTTTGAGAGTTTCATTTCTTCATCAGCTTTGCATATGTTCAAGAATCTTCTCTATCCTTGAGCATTCTCATTTCTGTGACCAAAATACCTGCCCATTCCTCAAATTCAAGGAAGGAAGATTTATTTGCTTACAGTTCTGGAGGTTTCAGAGGCTTCCATCCATATCAAGCAGGGTCATGTCTGTGGAACTCAGGGTATAGTAAAGGCTAAGGGAAGCTGGAGGTGGGGGGCAGGGGTGGGGGGAGAGTGGTAGAGCAAGCAAGCAACAGTATAATCCATCTACCTCCTCCAGTCACACCCTACCTGCGTACCCTACCACCCAATAAACCCATTTATCCATCAGTGGATTTATACACTGATGAGACAATTCAATTATTTCACCTCTGAACATTTTGCATTGTCCATATATGAGCTCTTCCAGGGGACAGTCTGTATCTAAATCATAACACCCGGTTACTATTTTCAAGTTATGTGTTTTTTCAATTTCATTGCTGTATCTCTTTTAGATACCACAGACTACATGGCAACCCCATTTCCCAATCTACACTCTGGGGTGTGTTGAAGCAGGGTCAAGAACTCACAGGGGCATTCTGAAATTTTTCAATTTTTTTGAGGGAACTGCAGCAATATTTGACATTGGGGGCTATCACACGAACTATAAGACTGGGGTAGTTCGAAGTTCAGCAATGACCCAACTATACTTCTTTTGATAACATCTTGTTTTTGCAAAGTTGAGGTTTTGGTGGTTGCTCTGATAAAAAGGAAGAGTCACCCCAGTTACAATGTCGAACAGAAATGAGTGTGGCAGTGTCCAGCCAGATTCCAAAGTTTGATAAACCGTGAAGTGTCCAACAATTCACGTATTAGAATAGTCCGTAATTGTGATTAATTAAAAATGGAACTATAATATTAATTTTTCTTTCAATTTATGTATATTTTCCCCCAAAGGCTATAATTATTAGCTAGAAATACCTATTAAGCTACTTGGACCAAACTACTAAATAAATAGCACTACTAAGTATTTCTTTTGGCCTCAGGGCACCATGAAAAAAATAACTGACACATTAAGAAAGCAATGAAGTGAGAAAGTTTGGGAGCTTCTGTTGTGTCCTGTTGTGACCTAGCCCCATCCCTCTCTCACACTCCCCTGTTCCCTCTTTCTGTACCTTTCCATAGTGCACTGGGTGCTGTTTACCAAACCTGCCATGTTTCCTCACCCCCTAGAACCTCACACTCACTCTTCTCTCCATTGAGAATGGTCTTCTCTCTCCTCTTATTATATGTCCCCCAGATCACCTGCACCTGTAACAGCACCTATTATCTTGAATTACATTATTTTGCTTATATATTTGTTCTTCTACTAAGCTGTGAGCTTCTTGAGAGTAAGGAACAGACCTTGCACACCTCTGTGTAACCAACATTGAAGAAAAGAAAAGAAGATATGTGTGTCATTAGAAGCTTTGTCTAAGCCGGGCGTGGTGGCGCACGCTTGTAATCCCAGCATTCGGGAGGCTGAGACCGGACGATCCGGGTTCGCGGCCAGCCTCAGCTACCTAGTGAGGCACTCTGCAACTAAGTGAGACTCGGTTTCAAAATAAAGAATAAAAAAATATAGGACTGGGGGTGTAGCTCAGAGGTAGAATGCCCCTGAGTTCAATCCCTAGTACCGCAAAAAAAAAAAAAAGAAGCTTTGTCTAGAAATCTGCAGGCTATCGCTGCTTTGTACCTTGTCCTCCACAGGGACTATTATCCCTAACCTCAGTTGCATTATCTGTACCAAAAGTACAGGGACCAACCATGAATTGAGTGGTCTGCTTTCTTCCTGCAAGTATTCCTTTGACAGAGGTTATCTAAGAACTAGGACCTGAAGATTTTGCTTAGAATACTCTGGCCTTACTTCAGGAAGTATATGTTCTTGGGCTGGACCTGGAATGGGAGTTTTAGAGTAAGATGCCAGGCAAGGCACAGCTAGTTGCAAGCAACAGAGCCTCCTAAAAGAAACAAGGAAGATTGCTTTTGTTGTGTTGTATTTTGGGTTGGTCAGTTTGGTTGGTTGGATGGATGGCTGGAATCATAGACTTATACTTGTTTTACTAGCCCAGCAATGGCCTCAGCACTGTGATCCCAGAGCAACTGGGATCACAGAGCTTAGGACTCTAGCAGGGGCTCAGAGGACTCTCTGAATCCAAAGCAGTACTAGTGCCCAAGTCAGGGTGAACCTTAGAGCATAGCACCATTGTTATTGTAAAAGTTTCTTCCTCTTCTCTTAAGGGCCCCTCTCCCATTACCCACTAACCATATTGTCCTCTTACCTCCAGTTCAAAGTCCAAAGAAAGGAATCTGGTTGGTCTAGGTGACCAGTTAAGTCTCTGTTTGCACAGGATTTTAAAGCAGCCTGCACCCTGGAAGCCTTAACCCTGGATGTACTCCACCCAGGTGTCTGCTTTTTGTCTAATCAGTGGAGATTAGGAGGAAAAGGCTGAGAGGTCATCAGTATTATGACTCACTGGAAGAAAGACCTCATACAGGAACTGTATGTTCAGCAAATACCTGAGAATCGGCCTCTCTGGCCATGTGGTTTTTACCATTGTATAGCATAACTGCCTGCTTTCGCAATCACATTGCTTGTTCTATTTCAGGATTCTTATTTATCATCCTAAAACTGTCAGTTATGTTCTGTGTCCTGATAATGCTCAGTTACCGAACCATTGGTATCAAAGTCATTATTCAATATAGTAATAACAAGCTAACTCTATTTCCTTGAGCAATTTTCTTCATCACTTGGGAGCTTAGTTGAATTGCAGGGGAAGGTGAGCACAAACATTCTTCACTTGCCCGAAGAGAGGAGGGACCAGTTCATTGCTTTTAAGGTGCTATCTCCCACTAAGGATTCAGGGGTTCTCCAGTGATTTCCAAATTTAAGAGTTTCCAGACCACTGAGTCGAGATTAGTGTGCATGATAAATGAATCAATGAGGTGGAAAAAAAGAATTTCTTTAATTTGAGCACTGAAAGTCATTAAATAAAGAAAAACCCTTTTAATTGGTATGTCCAAATAATTGAGGACTAAGTACTTTGTCCTTGGTCTAAATCAGTAGGTATTTTTCAAGTGTCTAGGCTAGGCCTGAATCCTCAATGGAACCTTCTTGGGATCCAGACTTATTCCCAGGGCTGACTTGGAACTATTTTCCCTATTTCTCCCATGAATCTATGGTATCAACCATATCATGGCATCTGCCACTGAGTTTTGTGATGTTTTGGATTGTTTATTCACCAATTTCATTTTCATCTAAATTACTTCTCTCTCATAGACATTTTCTTTCTCTTTTGCAGCTTTTAAGCCCTTTACAACTCACTCTTTTGCTAAAACGTATGTCGAAGCCTTGTTCCCCCAAACTATATATTTATATATATCACCTTCCTTGAATCTTGCATGATCTTCCAGCTCCAATTCCATCCCTTATGCCCAAGCTTCAGAAAGGAGTGATCTCACTCCTCAAAAGTTCCATTTAACCAAGGTAAGACAGGTGGCTTCTGCCCCTGCACATATCTGGCTTTGCCTTAACCAAGGCTACCAGGAACCTGTTAGCATCCATCTAGATCATAGCTTCTCTAGGCCTGACATACCTGTCCCTAGCCATAGCATCTGACCTCTATGATTCCTCCCACCTCTCTGGAATTTGTGATTCTTAAGCATCAGTGAGCACTAAATCACCAGAGAATGCTTATTCAAGAAGATTGCCAGGCTCCCCTCTGGAGGTTCTGACTTAATAGATCTGGTTTGGGGGCCTAGAATGTGCATTCTAGCAGGTTCCCAAGGGTGCCAATGCTGCTGGTATGTAGACTAGGTGTTGAGAAACACATCCGGGAGTGATTTTGCACCACTATCCCTTGAACATCTGACAATGCCTTAAGGCATTTTTTGTTTGTCACACTAGGGGAAGATGCTACTGGAATCCAATGAGTATGGTCCAGGGATGCTCTACCATCCTACAATGTATGGGATGGAGCCATCCCTCCCTCCAAAAGAGAATTATCCAAGCCAAAATAGCAATTGTGCTGAGTTTGAGAAATTCTTCTCTGAAGACTGTTCCCTTGGTGGGCTTTGATTACTTCTCCCTCTCTACTTGTCTAATGGATCCCCATGGCTTTATGGCTTCACCTCCTATATAGAGCTCACTTGTCTTCTCTCGTTCCCATTTCCCTTCCTTATTTCAGACACCATCACTTCCCTTATGGATTTCTTACTGCAAGTTTCTTAAGTGGGCTTTTTGATGACAAAGTCATCCTTCCCAAATTAACAGAACTCTCTGAATGGTTTCCCTTGTTAAGATGTGGTTTCCATTATTAAAGCCATCAAACACTTGCCCTCTCCATCCAGTGCCTGTATGAGAAGACCTCAGGTGCTTGGGATACTTAAGCCCCTGTGAGCTGACTCGTTTTGGCCTCACCAAACTCTCCTAACCCACAGCCTCTGTACCCACACTCTGCCACCCAAAGCTACTTACTTGCCCAAAGATGCCATCTGCCCTCTCCTCTTCAGGCTTCTGGTATTTTCCCTTAATCTAGAAAGTTCTCTCATGATTGATCCTGTACTAATTTGTTTAAAATCTTTAAGACTCAGCTCAAGTGCCACCTCCTCCAAGGAGCATTCCCCAACCCTCCTCATCTTGTCTGAGCTGTGCAGCCTTGGGTCTCACAGCACCCTGTCCATGTCCATATTCATGTACCCCAATGCTTATCACACTAGAGGGGAAGGAGAGTAGAGTGTTAAAGACAAAAGTTCTGAACTGAAATTCCAATTCTGATGCTTAGTAGATGTGTGGACTTGGATAATCTACTTAGCTATCTGTGCCTCAGTTTCCTTATATGTAAAATAGTTGATATGATGCCTACCACATTAAGTTGTAAAGGTCAAATGAGCTAACACATACATAAAGCACTTAAAATCGAGCTTTGCAATGAGTAAACAATTGTTCATTATTGTTATTTACCTGTCACTACCTCACTCAAACGTCAACTCTGTGAGTAAAGCATCATATGATTTCTGTATCCCCTTCATCTATGACAGTCATTTGATAAATATAGACTTGTGGACTCTCAAGAAGATAAGACAGATTGACGTGTTTTCTCTCTCTCTCTCTCTCTCTCTCTCTCTCTCTCTCTCTCTCTCTCTTTCTCCCCTCTCCCATTCTCTCTTTCTCTCTCCCTCTCCCTCTCTCTTCCCTCCTCTCTCCTTCCCTTCTTTTTTTCCTTTCTTCATGTCTGCCTGACTCAATTTATTCATTTCACAAACATTTACTGGGCACCTGAGACATATTATCGTCCATATTCTTGATTTTTAGGGGGATAATACAGTGCACAGAACATATGATTAAGGGTTGAAAATCTGAGTTCTGGCCAAATTCTTTGAGGATTTGCACATCAAATAAGAATAATAGTGCCTGTCACCCTCCCTTGTCACCAAAATGTTGTGAAGCTATTGTGAGATAAGGAATTTAGGGAAAATATCATGTAATCATCAAGTGCAAAAGATTTATTTTTCTAACCCACTCTTAGGTTGACTTTTTTATGACTCAAAACAAGGGTCACTTGTCTGACCTGTGATTATCTGTGTATTGCTCTTCACAGAAGAGTTAGAGAAAATACTAAGTAAGAAATCACTTTGCTGGAGCTGTCAGCAAAGTTGATGGTTTGAGGTCTTCCTGAGCAAGCGCTGAGTAGAGAGGGGAAGCTATGATGGTTTTTAACGAGGGAAGTCACTTACTTAGATCTCATGTCCCTTTGGGAGGGATGACCTTGTCATTGAAATGTCCATGTAAGAGGCTATTGAAATAAGACAGCCATAAGGTAAAAGATGATTTCAGAAATAGGGAGGAACAGTGGAACTACAGGGGGACATCTTCATGTGTTAGGGAATCATACAGTTTGCAATTCACATTTTCCAACACATGCTTGAAACAATCATTCTCACTGAATATAACAAGTACACAAGGGGGGATGAAGCAGTCTATAATCAAATAAATTTGGGAAATACTAGGTTAAATAATTCTAAACAAATTTCTCTGTGGCAGAACTTTCCAGAGTCTTTAGTAAGCTAATGCACACCAAGAATCTTCAAAAAGAGGATCTCAGAGGCATCTAGGACTCAGAATTTCCTGAACTTACTGACTTTATAACCCTTTTCCATAAAGTGTCTTAGGAAACAAACATTCCATGAGCACCACTGTAGAAATGCAGAGTGGAAACTGGTCCAGACCATTTCTCCTATTACAGACATTGAAAGTAGGTTCAGAGAAACTAAAGGACTTGCCCCAAATGATACAGCAACCATACTAGCCATCCTCTTCCAAATGCTCAGAAAATAAGGCCTGTGTCTTCTGATTTAGTTCCCAAGTAGTTTCCATTTTCAAATTCAAGAATCTCAAGAGAATTCAAAGCAATTCTTGTGAAAAAAATAGAGAAGACTTCATTCTTTTTCCATTTAGTTATTTAATGACCTCCTCCCTTTTCTGAAATTCTAAATCCAACCTCAAGTTTGGCTACTATCCTAGACCTTAGTTTTCTCCCCTGTAAAAATAAGAGATTAGACGATATAAATTCTAAGGTCTCCTCTAACTGGAATATTCTAACAGTCTATGGTGGGATAGAGGTGGCCCTCTGTCTATAAAAGAGATACTGTTAATAACGGTCAACAAAGACCCCCTTATATGTGACAGAATTTTCCCTTTAACACTTTTTAAATCCTAAATAACTGGAAAACCCATAGAGGAGAAAACAGTGCAGAAAGAGTGGATCCAGAAATAGCCTTTAATTTCCAGCCAAAGTCAAACAGGAGCCTTCAGCCGACTGGAGATGTCTGCTTTGCTTTTGGGAGATGCCAAAGCTGTCTCTTCAATCAAAGAGGATGTTAAGAGAAGCACAAAAATTCTTTAATGTTCTCTGAGCTGCTCTCAGGCCCAGGCTGGGGCCCAGGAAACATTGTTATTGTAACTGAGACGCAGGGACACTTGGCAGTGTTGTGTTCTTGTTTGGCTGGCTGCAACTCTTTATTTATTAAAGCCTCAGGCTCTTTAGGCCATGGTTCAGTGTATTAATTTATGCAGTTTGCCTCCCTATACAGAAGACCAATTTGAATACCCCCAGCTTCAGGGTGACCCAGTTTGCAGCCAAGATTTTAATTCCAAAGCTTTTCCTTTCTTCTCTCTGATTATGCCTGTGAAAGGTATTTGGTACCCATGCTAGCAAAAGGTCATGATCTGATATTTCCCTCCTCCCCCTTCCAGTCTTCCTTTCCTCTTCACTTTTCCAATATGCATTGGACTTTCCATTTAATTCTAACAGCCAGTATTTCTTGGGTGCTTATTATATGCAAGCTATATGCTCCCATGAATTGAACAAGACCCAGTCCCTGTCTACAAGAGACTAAGAGAGTTCTGAGAGACAGAAATGCAGACAAATCCCCCCACAGAATGTGGCCTGTCAGAACTTGAGGTGTGTATGAAAGGGGTAGGGATAGGTGCCCTGAGAGGACTGGAAAAGGGTACTTGACTTAGGGCCTGAAAGAGGGGTAAGAGTTCAACAGGCGTAGGTGGCAGGGAGAGGAGGAGAAACAAGGGGATCTCGGTCCCAGCCTGAGCCCAAGCACAGTGGGACAAAATAACATTTCATGCTTGGCAAACTGCAAATACTTTCAGTTGGCTTGAGTGTGGAATAAGTGAGAGATGGTGCCAAAGGTAAAAAAAAAAAAAGTGTAGATTGCAGTTCACCTTGTTCTCTGAGAAGAGGTTAAACTGTAGTTCTTCCAAGAATGTTCAGAGAAGGGATTTCTAAAGACCACAATGATGTCCCTTGATCCTAAAATGAATCAATCTTCCTTTCTTCTTTCCTTCCTTCCTTCCTTCCTTCCTTCCTTCCTTCCTTCCTTCCTTCCCTCTTTCCCTCCCCCCTCTGTGGTACTAAGGATCAAATCCAAGGGCATTTTACCTTTGAACTACACCCCAAGCCCTGTTTTTTTTTTTTATTTTGAAACAGGTTGCTTAGAGCCTCACTAAGTTGCCAAGGCCAACTGTGAACCTGAGATTCTCCTGTCTCAGCCTCCCAAGTACTGGGATTAAAGGCATGTGCCACAACACACAACTCTAAAATGAATTCCAATGGTGTCAACTAGAGTCTCAACAGAAAATGGCCACCTACATTAGGATAATTCATGGATGTGTTTATTTACAAAGGGCTGTTACTAGAAGTACAGGTATAGGAAAGTGCAGTGGTCAGGCGCCAGAGGCAGAGGGAGCTATTATCACCCAGGCTAAAGGGATGAGGAGGCGCTTGGGGGACTCAAAAGGAGAGAATTGTGTAGAAGAGAGTTGTGTAGGGGCACAACCAGGGAGAGATGGGGAAAATAAAGTCCTTAATCTCCATTCATCTCTCCTCTCCCCCCAATCTTCTGCCAAATTTCTCCATAGACCCAACTCAACAAGATGCCAGAGCCCATTAGCATTGCCCACACAGGCCCATGTGTCTGGAAGGACAAATGGGAGACACCCAGGAATTGACTACTGGTTTTGTTGATACTTGTTATAGTTAGGTATAAAATGTCCACTAAAGAGCTCACTTATTCATATTTGAAGCTGATATAATTGAGTCATGAGGGTTGTAATCCCAGAAGTGGTGCCCGTAGGCCAGTAGGATGTGGCTGGAGGGGGTGGTCCCTGGGGGTGCAGCCTTGGAGATTATATATATGGTTCCTCTTCCCTCTTCTCACGCATTCTCCTCCCTCCCCCCTTGCTTCTGGCCTCCATGACAGCCCATGTGGTCTCCCTCTGTCCCCTTCCTGCCACCATGCCTTGAAATTGGTTGTACCCAGCCTTACATGGACTGAGCCCAAACTTTAAGAAAATAAATCTTCTTTCCTCTAAGTTACGTGGTCAATCTTTTAAATTACAGCTGTAAGAATGCTAACCAGAACAATACTGTTGCTAGCCATGAGAGAGGCTTTGGGATTTTTCTCCACCATACTCACAGCATTCTCCCTTCCTTGTGGTCTTGCCCTTCATCCCAAGTGAAACTTCCATGATCCTTCTTGGCAGCCAGAATTGACTCTATGGAGTGTGAGAGACAAAATGCACCAGACAACTAGGAGATGATTTTGGAGGGCTATTGCAACAGAGAGAACTTCCTTAGTGAGCAGTGTCAAAGAACAGGCAGGAGTCTGGGGGTTCATGAGGACAAGTGGAGGGAAGTAGTCTGTGTCATGTGGGGAAGGGTGATTGATTATGTGTGGTTAGTCACTTCCTGGGTGGGGGGATTTAATTGTCACTGTTTTCTAGAAGCACCGGGCTCAGTATAGTTCAACAGTGCCAGCTCCCCCTGTGTTCAAGACAAGTGAATATTATTAATCCCTGAACATCTGATCATAAACTACTGAATGAGGAGAAGCAGAGTCTAAGAAACAGTCTCTCAAGGACTCTTTTTGATATTGTTCCTGGAAAATCACTGGAATCATCTGTTGAGAGGTGATGGCAAAGATCATTTATGTTAAAGTCCTGGGTACCAGGTATCTTATATTTTAAAAGAAAAACGGTTGCATTAAAAAAAAAAAAAAAAAATTCAGCCAGGCATGGTAGAGCATGCTTGTAATCCCAGCATTTGGGAGGTTGAGCCGGAGGATCCAGGTTCAAGGCCAGCCTCAGCTAAATTACCTAGTGAGGCACTCTGCGATGTAGTGAGACCCTGTTTCAAAATAAAGAATAAAAAATAGGGCTGGGGGTATAGCTCAGAGGTAGAATGCCCCTGAGTTCAATCCCCAGTACCACAAAAAAAAAAAAAAAAAAAAAGTCAGGGGTTGAACCTTAAAGATAGCCAGGCTGGTGAATTCTAGGTCAGGTGGGGAGAATCTTTTGGTTGCACAACACTGTATGTTGGGTTTCTTGAAGTTAGGGTGCTGATGCCTCTCATCTAAGAGCTTGGATGACCTGGGCTTTTCACTGGACTTCCCTCCTTCATGGCCCAGACAGAGAAGGAAAAATAATGCAGTTCATACAGGGTCTGTTAGGATGATGAGTTATTTAAAGTTTACATCAAGTCTCAGATTTCAGCTCTCAGGACTTCTTCCAACCCTACAGAAAAGGGCCAGAGCAAGGAAACTGGGAATCCCAATCAACAGGAATCTGGGTGGTCAGGTGGGAGGACGAAAAACTGGAAAAGTTGGAATGGGGTGTTGTAGCCACATAGTGAAGGAAACTGGAAGAACTAAACATTTGGTATGGATTAAGAATTTGGGCACCGTAACAGGATCTAGTCCACTTTGCAGGTAAATACCAGCAATTGTCTTTTACCTTTGGATGGGGAGAAGAGAAAGTCAACAGAATCTCTAGCAGATAAGAGTTTGCACATTCACCCATTACCTGTGATGTGGATGTGGATGGAGATGCAAAATACCTGGGAGGCAACTTATCCAGACAATTTGATAATAGGAAAGGGTAGACTACTCTGGACAGTGCAAAGTTTGCCACAAAATTTCTTTCTACAGTCACCTTCTTCTTGATGAAAAAAATCTAAAAAAAGAGCATTCTTAAACACAAAATAAGGGTAGGCTCATTAGATTTGACCTGATTATTTACATAGGCACAAGAGTGGTAATTTATCCTGTATAAGTCCTCTTAAGTTTGCTTTCATAAGCAAGTTCCTGTAAGTTATTTAAAAACTTTTCAAGGCTAGGAAACCATGCCAGCAGTCATTGCTAGCTCTCACCTACAATTCCTAAAGATTTTGGTGAATTCTGAGACCCTCAAAATATTCTAAGTTCCTCAGACTCCCAGGAAGTGACTTCTCTTCTCAGCTGTAATGCTAAGAACCCTTTAAACCAGGTAAAGGGCAGTTTTCCCAATGTCAAGTTTTATAATGCCAAGGCTTTGTAAGCATTGGCTCCATAAAGTCAACTCTGTTTCTTCAAGAATTTGGTCATAGCTTATTAAATAAACATCATTCTCAAATATGACTTTCCAGCCAAGGCCACAGTTGCATAAGCAATATTTCCAATTATGTCTTGCTAACAAGGAAGACCGATCATTATTGAACCTATTCAAATAACTGTACTGCCATGAAAAGAAATTATAGCACTGAATGCTTACTGAATTCTAGAGAGATCAGGTAGAGAGAAAAAGATACATGTTTCATTTCTGCTTATAATAGCACAGTCACCAAATTGTCATGAATTGTAGATAGTTTAAGACAAAGGATAGTTTAAGCAGCTTCTTATATCCAGAAAACTAGATCATTAAAATGTCAACAACACTGCCTCCCCTTCATCACAATCATCACCCATCAGTTTACTCAGTTCTATGTAATCAATTCTTGTTCCTTTCCATACAGTTAGCAACTTCATAAACCATCAGTGTTTTGACTAGGACTCTTGGAAATCCCAACTCAATGACGTGCATATCTCCTCTAGATTATTTAAGCAAATCTTCAGAAGCCTGTACCCCAAAAGTACACAAAGTCCTTTTCCATGGAACTCTGAGAATGTCCATAGTCCTTTATTGAATAAAAACCACTCAGGAAAGACCTCTCAGAGAAGCATCAGAGTGAAGCAAAACATACCTTTAGAAGACAAAACTTACAATGGTTGTAACTAATTTACTACTAGTCATTCTCAATAGTGAAAAATCAGATTAAAGTCACTATAAGAATAACATAACTGACAAATGTGGATGTTTCTATGGTGTTCAAAACAAAATTAATACAAAACAAATTTTGGGTTTTTTTGTTTAGGGTGTGTGTGTGTGTGTGTGTGTGTGTGTGTGTGTGTGTGTGTGTGTAGTACTGAGGATTGAATCTAGGGGTATTCTATCTCTAAACTCCACTCCCAGCCTTTTTATTTTTTATTTTGAAACAGGGTCTCCCTAAATTGTTGAGGCTGGCCTCAAACTTGTGGTCCTCCTCTCTCAGACTCCCAAATATTGGGACTACAGGAGTGTGCTATTGTGCCAGCTGATAACAAATAACTTTAATTTGACTATTTCACATGTGACAAGCCTTTATTCTTCTCCTAAATAATAACAGACATGACAAAGTCAACATAAAGTACAGAAATTATTTTTATAATACACAAAATCTTTGTTATATGGGCGGATTACAAAGAAGGTAAGAATAACCTTTTATAACCTCTTATCAAGAACAAAGCAACAATCTAAGAAAATTTTGTCACTTTAACAGAGAGTAAACCAAAATCTAGTTTGCCATCAGTATAATACTTGATAGTGAAACTGTTTTGAATATCATATAAATAAATCCTCAACCGTAGCCAGCTTTGAACATGACATATAAAGTTTCATTTCATCAAACTTTCTTCAGCTTTCTATATCTGTTCAGATGTTTTCCTAAACATTCCTTTTTCTATGTTCTAGAACAAATAACTTTAGGACACTAAAGTAACTTTGTTCACTTCACATTAGGACAAAATTTTTCTCATTCTTCTATTAATTCAACTTCTCAGAGTGGGAAAAATTGATACATTTATTAAAGATCCAAAAATACATCCACACCATATCACACATGGAAACTTCAGGAAATTCAATTTATATTAAGTGCTTACTTATCGACAAGCCAACCTGAAGAACCTCCTTTAAGAGATTTTATAATCTTGGCTGGAGCATAGCTCAATGGTAGAGTGTTTGAGTAGCAGTGTACAAGGCCATGGGTCTGATCAAAAGCTCACAGAATTAGGTACATACAGACACAGACAGATTTCGGCTTCAATTTTTAAATTCCATCCATGGTTAAAATATAAGCACAGAAATACAAAATTCATTGCTTCATATCAAAGCACTCTTGCTTTCTCTTTGGATAGGAATTCTTAATTGATCTGACTTTAAAAAGACAAGACACACAAATAAATAGAAAAGCATAACAAACCAGATTGTTGCCTCTCCACCAGTAGAAAGAAGATCTCTATAAAGTATCAACCCACTTACATAGGTCACAAGTGTTTAGACCATAAAACTTGAAGAGCTGGCACTAATAACCAAGCAGATACTCAAAAAATAATCAAAATTAAATCCTCACCATGCCACCACTCATAATGGACTCTGGACACATGGCCAGGAGTGAGACACCGGCCCCCCTGGCAGCAGTCAGGAAAGGAACACAACCTTGTGTTCTTGTATGGAGTAGACAGGGATCTGAGAGAAGGGCCAGGCCTACGTGAGTCATGGCATCAAACCGTCAAAGACAAAATACAAAATGCACCGGACAATTCAAGAGATGACTCTGTTCAGGCTATTACCCTAAGGAAAATATCCACTACTGAGGACTTTCAAAGTAAAGGAAGGAGAACCCGGAGTCTTATAGAATCAGATAGCTAAAGGAAGTGTCAGGAAGCATAGATTCAGGTTTTATCTATGGAGGGCGACGAGGCTTCTTTGTGGTTAGCTGTTTTATAGAACACAAAATGGTATAGGATTTCAAAAGACAAAGGACAGAAGGATTTCAGAAAACAAAATAATAGGAAGATTTCTTTGATTGAACCCAGAAGCACTCTATCTCTGAGCTACAGTCTCAGCCCTTTTTATTTTGAGACAGTGTCTCACTAAGTGGCTCAGGCTGGCCTGAAACAGATCCTCCTGCCTCAGCTTTCTGAGTAGCTGAGATTCTATGATTCCGTAACTGTTGCAGTTTTCCTGAACTACAGGATTCAAGTAAATTTTATGTTTCTCCTTAGGACTCATCAAGTAACTAAATGGAAGCTATGATTTGTATTGTTACAGTGGCTTTTTGACTCCTGCATCATATTACAATGATTATTATAATAATTAATTAAAAGATGTATAGTAAGAATTTATTTTTGCCAAATGTAACTCAAATGCTAAAGTTTAAAGGTGACTTACCCGTCAAATATAACTGTAAAGGAAGCCAGTGTCTCCTACTCACTGGGTAGACCATGTAAAAGGAAAGTGATTATGTAACAGCATCTACAAATGGTGCCACTATGTTACGGCACCTCTAAGAGTTTGTCAATAAGGGAGTGGAGTGAGGTTGGGCCAGGAAAAGTGAGGCTGGAGAAGCAGATGCAGAGGGACTTCTGGGCATATCTGATGGATTAGAACCCAATCTGCAAGAAGTTGGGAAGGTTTTGGAGCTAAGAGCATAATACCATCTTGCTAGGTGCCTGAGCCACGGGGCAAACTCATTCTCTGGGTTTGGGTCCCAATTTTGCCACTTATTGGTTCTGTGATCTTGAGCAAGCTATTTAATCTCAGTTTCCTTCAGTTGCAAAATGTTAATAGTATCTACTTCAGGGGAATTTTATGATTTAATACCAGTAAAGTGCCCAGAATTATGCTTGGCACACACACACACAACTATCTGGGACTACTACCAGCACATCAGTGATTGTTATGTTTTGATACTTTCCTCAGCCAAACATTAGTTGTGTCCTCACATAGGAATGGTACAGTGACACCAATCGGGTTAGAAATTGTGGGGCAGAGAAAGACTTGATTGGAGAGTGCATCTGCACAGCAACTTAAGCAAGGGTGACTAAATGGCAGTTAACTCAAATCATGAAGTTCTAGAAGTGAGACTGTGGTTGAAGTCTTGCCAATACCACCTTTATCATGGGAGAAGGCCAAAACAAGAGACTTCACTTAGGACTATGGGAATGGTTTAAGCTATATGGCTCTAGAAAGTTTCCTTTCACACTAGTGTCTATTCAGGACCCCTGTTTAAACTTCTGTGGTAGTGACAGCAAAGAACTCAAATAAAATGGGCAGAGAGAGAGACACTAACATAGAATAAAGAGAAAACCATAATAATGCCAAGGCAATGATTGAATATACATGTTATATTTCATCAAAAAAAGGGGGGGAAATTAAGCCAAGCATGATGATGCATGACTGTAATCCCAGTATTTGGGAGGCTGAGGCAGAAGGATTGCAGATTTTAGGCCAATTTCTGCAATTTAGCTGAGACCCTCAGAAACTTAGTGAGACCTTGTTTCAAAATGAAAGATAAAAAGGACTGGGGGTGTAAATCAGAGGCAAAATGCCCCTGGGTTAAATTCCCAGCTTGTGCACGTACTGCACACACACACACACACACACACACACACACACACACACACACACACAAATGGCATCTCAGCCTTCTCATAAGGATGGACACAGGGAAGATTTTAAGAATTTTATCTAGCTCATAGATCATTCCAGCCTTCATTAGCAATGCCAACTGGATTTGCATCTAGCTCCCAGTCCAGCTGAGCTGGTGAATTTTGTTTTGGAGTACAAGGTTTCTCAAATTACTATGCAAGTGGCTGCTGGCTATAGATAAAGGCCACCAGCATGGTTCCAAGCCAATTTATGTCCCTCCACCTCACTCAAAAATGACACTGGTGGGCCGAGTGTCATGATCTGAGAACAGGGCACCAGGAACCATCGCTACCTTTGGAAGTCATGCAAGCAAAATGCCCCTTCAACTCCCATAAGTGATGTTTCAATCCATGCCCTGAAACAGCAGAATGAAATATTACTCCTCCTGCCCCCAAACTAAGGCTAGAGGACAAAGAGAACACAGAAACCTCAATACCAATGGTAGAAACATCTATAGAAACAATGCCTATGTTTCCAAACTCATTTGGGTAGAGTCATCATTTACTTTGCTACTGCATGAAGTCTTGCTTCCAGGAGCAGAAAGGTTTTACACAAACAGATTGTTAGGACTATGGGGAGTTGACATTTACTC
The DNA here is from genome assembly GCA_004027655.1 of Graphiurus murinus. Classification (NCBI taxonomy): domain Eukaryota; kingdom Metazoa; phylum Chordata; class Mammalia; order Rodentia; family Gliridae; genus Graphiurus; species Graphiurus murinus. The sequence continues at coordinate 30,724 of PVLC010015741.1, forward strand.
AATCACTTCACTAGGAGAGCCATAGCTTTATGAGCTTGACCATGACCCAGTTTAAGAAATACTCTTTCTAGTATGACCAGGTGTACATATCCATAACTGGAGAAAAACTTCCGTGCTGTACATACTCCCACCATGGCTGGTTACTTGCCTTCTACCTAATATCATTGGGCCACTGAACATGAGATGGGAAGAAATGTGCATAGTCAGCTCTCAGTACACAATGGCTGTACATGCACAAATCATCAACAACAGCAACAATTTAGAGACTGCTGAGCTAGTGCTGCAAAGAATGCACATTGGAAACCCTTCCTAAATTGCAAAGTTTGCAAATCAGGGAAAAGAGTCGATGAACAACACCTGAAGTTTTTCTGTGCAGAGTTTTAAGGTCTTTTAGAAGTGTGTTTCAGCAAACACCCTCCATCGTAATTTCATCTTCTGTTGATGCTGTTCCAAGAAAGGTGGTCCTTCTATTTTAAATCACTCCCTTTCCTGATTTTTCTGCAGTTCAGAAAAATTTTGTTTCAGCCACGATGACATTTTCTTGGGAAGCAATCTTAACAAAAGCACTATAAAATTAAGTCTGATTGATACACTATAAAATGAAGGGTGTGTGTATGTGTGTGTGTGTGTGTGTGTGTGTGTGTGTGTGTGTGTGTGTTTAAATTCACATCATTTTAGGTGTTCTGAACAATTGAATGGACATCTGCCGTTTTCCATCAGGCCTTAAAGTTATTGTACATATAAGAGAATTAGATTGCTACATAACAAACCACCCTAGAAGCCAATAGCATTCAACAACATGTGTTTATTTCTCAGACTGTTGAGGGTGAGCTGCAAGGACTATCTGCTTGTAAGGAGGCTTAGCCTTCTATTTGCTGAGTTGCTAGGGCTCCATGCTAAGCTGAGCTGGGCTTTGCTGGGGCAGCTTCACTTTCTATACCCTCATATCCCATGGGACCAATGGATCAGACTGGTGGAGGCACCCTTTCTTATGGCAGCCATTCAAGAGAACAGAAGGAAATCTAAAAGACTTCCTTCAAAGGGAAAGACATCACTTGTGTGTGTGTGTGTGTGTGTGTGTGTGTGTGTATTTGTGTATGTGTATTACTGGGAATTGGACCCAGGGACATTCTACCTCTGAACTATACCCAAATCCTTTTTTTATGTTTTGTGTTTGTTTTTTATGGTGGTACTGGGAATGGAACTCAGGGGCATTCTACCTCTGAACTACAACTCCAACCCTATTTTATTTCTCTGTTTTGAAACAGGGTCTCACTAAGTTGCTGAGGCTGGCCACGAACCTCCATCCTCCTGTCTCAGCCTCCCAAGTATGGGATTACAAGCATGCACCACCAAGCCTGGCTTATGTTTCATTTTGAAACGGGGTCTTGCTAGGTTGCTAAGAGTCTCTTTACTTGCTGAAACTGTCCTCAAACTTGCAATCTTCCTGTCTCAGCCTCCCACATACCATGATTACAGGTGTGTGCCACCATGCTCAGTAATTTTTCCTCTTTCTATTAATAAACCACAGGGCCCAGGCCAGAACCCAAGGGTAAGGATGACACCACACCAACAGAGAATACCGCAAAATCACATGACAAAGGACACGGTCCCCAGGAGGGTTAGAGAGTTGTAGCCTGTGGAACTTGTGAACATTACCTTATATGAGAAAAGGGACTTCACAGACATGATTACATTAGGAATCTGGAGATGGAAGATTATCCTGCATTTTCTGGCTGCACCTAATGTAACTACAGGATCCTTATTAAAGGGAGGCTTTAATCAGAGTTAGAAGCAGCACATGGGATGATAGAAGTGGAGAAAGGGTGATATATTGTGGGGCCTTGAGACAGATCCAGAATATGGACAAAGCAAGGAAACAGACCTCCTCTGAAGCCTCCAGCAGAAAATGGAGTCCTATCAGCACCTCAGTTTCACGTTGACCTCCAGGACTGTAAGAGAATAAATCTGTGCTCTTTTACCCAGTGAATTTATGGTAGTCATTACACCAGCAATAGAAACCCTGCACAGATTTGTTATCAGAAAGCAGGGTGCTGATGTAACACATTTCTAAAAATGTGGAAGTGGCTTTGGAATTGAGCAATGGGTAAATGCTAGAAGTTTGAGCAGGAGGATAGAAAAAGATCAGATCAGCCAGGTCTGGTGGCACACACCTGTAATCCCAGAACTTGGGAGGCTGGGACAGAATGATCTAGTTCTGTCCTAGCTAGCTAGTTTGAGGCTAGCTTCAGCAAGAGTGAGACTCTCAGCAACCTAGTGAGACCCTGTTTCAAAACAAGAAATGAAAAGGACTGGGGGTATAGCTTGGAGGTAAAATGTCCCTGAGTTCACTCCCCAGTAAAACACACACACACACACACACACACACACACACACACACACACACACACACACACCTAGATCACCTTAAATAGACTATTAGTAGATATATGGATGTTAAAGACCTTGCTAGTGCGGTTTCAGGAGGAAATAAGGAACATACTAGTAGAGACTGTAGGAAAGGGGGCTTTGTCATGTGGTAGCAGAAAGGTTAGCTACATTATGTTATATAGTGCTGTGGAAAGAGCAACTTGTCAGCAATGTACTTGGACATTTAGCTTAGGAGAGTTCAAATTCTGATTTATCCTTTATTGTTTAGAGTAAATGCAAGAAGAAACAGATACATTGAGAAAAGGACTGTTTTTAAGGAAAGGAATGAGGACTTCATGGTTTGGGAAATCTCAGCCTATCTGGATTTCAAAAGAAAATAAAATTAAGAGATTTACTCTTAGGAAATTGTTCTCTGTAGAAAAAGCCAAGTTTGTGGCTAGATAATCTTTTGCTCATACTTGAGAAGAATCGAAGTGTCACAATATTCTGTCACACGGAGGGCTCTTTGATGAGATTAAACATGTGATTCATGTGTCCCCTCAGCCATCTTATGGGACTAGCCAGAAAAGATCTGTGGAGGAACCTCTAATCTAGAATGTATCCCTCCAAAGTACATGGAAGACCCACAAGATTAGTGATAGTTACACTAGCAGAAATGCTCCCATCTTAGGCAGAAAGGGACAGAGAAGAGACAAAATAAAATTGCTAAATTGCTAAGGGTTTCACAAAATTTCTGGGGCTGGCCTTGAACTTGCCATCCTCCTGTCTCAGCCTCCCAAGTCCTGGGATTATAGGCAGGCTCTATCACACCTGGTGAGGACCACTCTTTTTAATAAGATCTGGCCTCCAGAGAAAAGCCACCGCAATGCTCTTCAGACACATTGGATTTCCCCCCACCCCCATGCCAGCAGACCTCATGTTACAGTGAAGATGTATCTTCTGAGGCGTCCTAGAGAGCATGGTATTGAGATAGCTAAGTGGGTCACACTTGATAAATCTATTAAAGCATTTCTCTACATTCTTGTAGCTCCCACCCCACTCCATAATACCACGGTATTGGTGGCATCTCACCTTCATCAACAGAATATTAGTAGAAACTAGAACCAAGCCATCTGACCTGAATCCCAACTGTACTATTGATAGGTTGTATGCAAGAAACTATTGAACTTCTATATGCCTTAGTCTCAACTTCAATAAAAAAGGAGTGATAGTACATATCTCATAGGTTTATTATTAGGATTAAATAACTTAGGGTAGGAAAGTACTTAAAATAGTGCTTAGCACTTAGTAAGAACTACATGTGTGCCAGCTAGCATTGTTATTTACACCAGCCCCCATGAGTCTGGATTTCAGCAGCCAACTGAGCAGATGATGAATGCTGCTCCCAAATGCTCCAGGGAGCGCTTTGAGTCTAGAATCTCTGGTAACTCCTCCGTATCAATAGTTCCAGCCTGATCTAATGCTGTCTTCCTTCTTCCTTGGCCTAGAAATCTCAGAATCAGTTTCCATATGCATTCCCAGGATTCTGCTTTTGCGAATTAGCAGCATCTCAAAACTCCTGGGATGGGTAACTTTTTCTCTTCAGAGTTTGCCTTTTTAATTCGTATCTCAAGGCATGCGGAGGTCTGACTCTATAGGGAGAGGAGGTGTGAGGTTTCAAGGTTGTTACTGGTTCTCAAATGGAACAGCAGGACCCTCATTATTGCCTTCATCTGGCAATGGAAGCCGATGTAGCAGGGTTTGATGGGGTGTGGAGTACATTAAGTCATCTGAATTCTTCCAGGTGTCTCCACAATCCTCAGGGTCCTTCTCATTTCTAATTATTGTCCTTAATTTCAAATTGGGGAGTGGTGAGGCTGTGAATTCAAATGACTTTGTAATTCAGCAATCCACAATATCAAATTTTGTTTTTGTTTTTACCTATCTTGGCTTCCAGCATCTAAAAGTAAGTTTTGTTACTTGCTGTTGTTGGGGTTTTGTTTGTCTTTTACAGAAGTCATAGAAAATCTTTATTCTGTATATACTTTGGCCTGAGAATTTCAGACCTTGGGCTTATTATTCTTTTTTGTTAAGCTGTCCAACTTCTAAAAAAAAAAAAAAAAATGACCACTTCAATTTTGATGGGTACTTTATTTTAACAAACTTTATTAAACTTTTTGAGGGGTGGGGAGGTGATGTTAGGAATTGAACCCAGGGTCTTGCACAAACTCTACCACTGAAATCCATCCCCAGATATGAATTTAATAAACTTTTGCCACTGTAAGCCATAGGCTGACTACATCAAACACCTTTCAAGCCACTGGGTTTCTAAACCCTAGTCTTAATCAGACTAGATAACCCGTCCCTGATTTCTTTTGTTTACTTGAGTCTGTGCCTACTTGATTCTATGCTTGTATCCCTCTGGCTATTTAAGTACAAACAAAAGAAACTTCACTGACTAAAGGAGGAGAGGAATTTATTTAAAGGAAAATGGTCAGGCTCAGAGGCTTGTCTCTAGAAACAACTCCTGAAACTATGTCATAGGAGATACTGCCTCTCTACCACTACACGCCAGACATCAGCCTACATTATCACATCATGGCCCAGTCACTGGGTGCCACTGCTAGCAATGCTGCCCCCAAATCTTGGTTACTTTTGCCATCAGAGGCTTGACCTTCCACCAAGATTACATAGTAATTCCTCCAGCCATTAAAAACAACTCACATCTAGGGCAGTATCGGGAACCCCAGGCTGAACCCTCAACCGTGAGGCCCCAATAAAGACGCTGCCTGAATGTTGCTGATTCGAACCTCTTTTTTTTTTTCTTTTTTTGCGGTACTGGGGATTGAACTCAGGGGCATTCTACCTCTGAGCTATACCCCCAGGCCTATTTTTTATTCTTTTTATTTTGAAACCGAGTCTCACTAAGTTGCGGAGTGCCTCACTAGGTAGCTGAGGCTGGCTGCGAACCCGGATCCTCCGGTCTCAGTCTCCCGAATGCTGGGATTACAAGCGTGCACCACCACGCCCGGCCGAACCTCTTTTTATTATACCTCTCTCTCTGGGATTGAGGGCACTACACAAGCAGTAACAAACACAGCACAGAAGCCGTCTCTCCAAATAGTGCCTTTTCAACAGACTCCCAATAACCCCTCTCTCCAGCAATCCACCTTCCACTAGCAACCAACAACCTTTCCTCCCAGAACTTCTCCAGCAACCCACTCCAGCAACAACCCAGCCAGCCTCTCCCCAGCAACTCTCTCTTGGGCAAGAGGTGGAGGCTCTTAAAGCCACACAGGGCCTAAGCCACGAGGCGTCTCATACAGCTCTCACCTGGGCCGGCCACAAGCCGGCGTGCTGGTGCATGCGCTCTGGCGTGGCGCAGCCCTAGAATGATACCACCTGCAGCCACTTCTGGCACTTTGCCAGGCGCCATCTAGAGGCGGGGTCTTTCCGGCTGGGCGAGGCCCCGACAGGGCAGGAAAAAAAGGTCTGGGGCAGGGGAAAAAAAAAAATCATTTGTTCATTTCACAGAGAACTGTTCCAAGACTGAACCAAAGACACACAGCTTTATAAAGTTGTCATGCATAATTGTTACTTTGTTGCTTATAATCTTCATATAATTTGAATAGGCAACAAAATGTGGTTTATGTATGGTACTTAAGTATCCTCTTTAGTATGTAGTGTAGTTTGGGGGGTGGGGGCTACTGAGGATTGAACCCACAGTGCTCTACCTCTGAGCTATTACTCCTAGCCCTATTTATTTTATTTTCTTATGGTTGTGC
>PVLC010015742.1:0-15443 GCA_004027655.1 Graphiurus murinus
AAAAAAAAAAAAAAAAAAAAAAAAAAAAATTCTTATTTTGAAGGTGGCCCGGCTGTGGTGGCGTACACTTGTAATCCCAATACTTGGGAGGTTGAGACTGGAGGATCTAAGTTCACAGCTGGCCTCGGCTACTTAGTGAGGCCCTCTGCAACTTAGTGAGACCCTGTTTCAAAATAAAGAATTAAAAATAGAGCTGGGGGTGTAGCTCAGAGGTAGAACGCCCCTGGGTTCCATCCCCAGTAACACACACACACACACACACACACACACACACACAGGCCTTTAGAAGGATTCAAGGCTTGACAAACATGTACATGCACATCAGTATCTACTCAGATATGTTTCAAAACAGAAAGAAAAGAATGATTTCATATTACATAACATGCATTTTTGTGTGTGTTTGTGTGGCACTGGGGATTGAACCCAGGAGCATTCTAACTCTGAGCTACATCCCCAGCCCTATTTTATTGTTGAAACAGGGTCTTACTAGCTTGATGAGAGTTTCACGACCTTGCTGAGGCTGTCCTTGAACCTGCAATCCTCCTGTCTAAGCTTCCCAAGTCCTGGGATTAGAAGCATGTGCCACCACACCCAGCTAACATGAAATATTTTGATGAAAGTCAATTATTAACAATCAAAGTAAATCATATACACCTGTAGTGAAAATACTGTATAAACATCGGGCATGGTGGTACATCCCTGTAATTCCAGTACTTGGGAGGCTGAGACAGGACGATTGTGGGTTTGTGGCTAGCTTCAGCAACTTAGTGAGACCCTGTTTCCAAATAAAATAGGGCAGGGGGTGTGGCTCAGAGGTAGAATGCCCTTGGGTTCAATCCTTAGTAACACACACACACACACACACACACACACACACACACCTGTACAAATGAATGTCTACAACTTGATTCATGCCTCTTAATATGAAAATTATTTCATTCTTTTCCTTTTAGGTATGGCATGTCATCCTATACAAGAATCAGGCATACAGAATACATTTTCTGATACATGGAGCAATTAGCTTTTTCATTTCTTTTTAGTTATTCTCATTAATATAATAATAAATAATGGTTTTTAGCCATTTATTCACAAATCATAAAAACAGAACAGATGAATACTTTTTTTTTTTTTTCAGTACTGGGGATTGAACTCAGGGGCGTTCTACCTCCGAGCTATACCCCCAGCCCTATTTTTTATTCTTTATTTTGAAACCGGGTCTCACTAAGTTGCAGAGTGCCTCGCCTCACTAGGTAGCTGACGCTAGCCTCGAACCCGAATCCTCCGGTCTCAGCCTCCCGAATGCTGGGATTACAAGTGTGCACCACCACGCCCGGCAACAGATGAATACTTTTTAGAGAAATGGTTGATTCTAGATTTGGGACAGTAAATGCACAAGATAAGCCTAGAACACTCTGTCACACCAGGGGGAAAAAAAATCCATCAAAGTCTAGTATGAGTTTTTCAAAAGGGTTTAGGAGCTAGCTTCTAGAGGCTCTCAATGGCCAAAGATGGAATGATTTGTACCTCAGGGTTACTTGCTCTTTATAGAATTATTCCAGACAAGCCGGCTTGGGAGGCTGAGACCGGAAGATCACAGGTTCGCAGCCAGCCTCAGCTACTTAGTGAGGCCCTCAGAAACTTAGTGAGACCTTGTTTCAAAATAAAGAATAAAAAGCTGGGTGTGAGCCGGGCGTGGTGGCGCATGCTTGTAATCCCAGCATTCGGGAGGCTGAGACCGGAGGATCTGGGTTCTCGGCCAGCCTCAGCTACCCAGTGAGGCACTCCGCAACTTAGTGAGACCCCTTTTCAAAATAAAGAATAAAAAATAGGGCTGGGGGTATAGCTCGGAGGTAGAATGCCCCTGAATTCAATCCCCAGTACCGCAAAAAAAAAAGCTGGGTGTGGTGGCGCACGCTTGTTATCCCAGCATTTGGGAGGCTGAGACCGGAGGATCCAGGTTCAGGGTCAGCCTCAGCTACCTAGTGAGGCCCTCTGCAACTTAGTGAGACCCTGTTTCAAAATAAAGAAGAAAAAAAAAATAGGGCTGGGGGTGTAGCTTGGAGGTAGAATGCCCCTGAGTACAATCCCCAGTACCATCAAAAAAAAAAAAAAAAACCAAAAAAAGAATAAAAAATAGGAAAAAGGATGTAGCTCAGAGGTAGAATGCTCCCAGGTTCCATCCCCAGAACCACAAAAAGGAAAAAAAAAAAAAGAATTATTCCAGACAATAAATGAAGAGAGATCAACCTAATTAGAATGTTAGCATTTTGCTACCTCTATTGAATTATTATATTATAATTATTTTTTAATTTTAATTTAATTTAATTTTTTTGTGGAACGGGGGGTTGAACTCAGGGGCGTTCTACCTCTGAGCTATACCCCCAGCCCTATTTTTATTCTTTATTTTGAAACCAGGTCTCACTAAGTTGCGGAGTGCCTCACTAGGTAGCTGAAGCTGGCCACGAACTCGGATCCTCCGGTCTCAGCCTCCCGAATGCTGGGATTACAAGTGTGCGCCACCATGCCCGGCTCGATTATTATTATTATTATTTTGGGGCAGTATTGGGGATGGAACCCCAGGGGCATTCTACCTCCCAGCTGTACCCCCAGACCTTGGGAGGCTGAGACCAGAGGATTTGGGTTTTCGGCCAGCCTCAGCTACTTAGTGAGGCCCTCTGCAACTTACTGAGACTCTGTTTCAAAATAAAGACTAAAAAATAGGACTAGGGGTATAGCTCAGAGGTAGAATGCCCCTGGGTTCCATCCCCAGTACCGCAAAAAAAAAGCAAGGAAAAACGATGGAGGAGTTACCTACTGAAGAGGAGCCTTGGATTTCACCAACTAACAGCAACCCATGGGCTCCCATTAGGATCCTGACTCAGACAAACCAGCCATTAAAAAAGACAAGTGGGGAAGCCTGAATGGTGACTGAGTGCTGAATATTATGCAATTATTGCTAAATTATTTTTGGTATGAGAATCGTATTTTATCTTTAAAAAGAGTCTTTATGCCGGGCGTGGTCGCACACTTGTAATCCCAGCATTCAGGAGGCTGAGACTGGAGAATCCGGGTTCGAGGCCAGCCTCAGCTATCTAGTGAGGCACTCTGCAACTTAGTGAGACTCGGTTTCAAAATAAAGAATAAAAAATAGGGCTGGGGGTATAGCTCGGAGGTAGAATACCCCTGAGTTCAATCCCTAGTACCGCAAAAAAAAAAAAAGAGTCTTTATGACACACTGAAATAATGACCACATGTAAAAATTGGGGGTAGGTAATGGGTGAAACTATATATAAAATAAGCCATGAATTCCATTATTGAAGGTAATGGGTAAACATGGATATTTTCTCTACTTTTTATATAGTTCTGAAATTTTCCAAAGTAAGATTTCTTTTAAATTTTTTTTTTTTTTTCAGTAGTAAGGATTGAACCCAGGGACATTCTACCTCCGAGCTACATCTCCAATGCTATTTTTTATTTTTTTTTAAAAACATGGTCTCACTAAGTTGCAGAGGGCCTCACTAGTTAACTGAGGCTAGCCATGAAACTGCGATACTCCTGTCTCAGCCTCCCAAGTACTGGGATTACAAGTGTGCTCCACCACGCCTGGCTTAAGATATTTTTAATTTTGGGGAGGAGGTACTGGAGATTGAACCCAGAGGTGTTCTACCTCCAAGCTACACCCCCAGCCCAATTTCATTTATTTGGAAAAAAGGTCTCATTAGGTTACTGAGAGCCTCACTGAGTCTCCAAGGCTGGCTTTGGACTCCTGATCCTCCTGTCTCAGCCTCCCAAGTACTGGGATTACAGATGTGCATTACCATGCCTGGCTTAATATATATGTATATAATATATATTCATTATATATATTATATATATATATATATTTTAATGGAGAATATACCTACTCTTTTTAGCAACTACTCTATTATTTTCTAAACCATTTGTTTTCCTGAAAAAACATAGATGTATGTCGTTTTAGGTAATACTTCAAACCAAAAAAATGTAAATAAGGATGAATAATTTTGCCAGGAGCAACTTTCTGAGTCAGACCAATAGCTGAACTGTACAAATGCATTAAGACCAAAGCAAAGCTGGATTTTTCATTTGCTCGTTAACAATAGACAAGCTGGAACCAGGCACGGTGGCGCACACCTGTAATCCCAGGACTTCAAAGGCTGAGACAGGAGGATTGCAGGTTTGAGGACAGTTTCAGCAATTTAGTGAGACTCTTAGCAACTTAGTAAGACCCTGTTTCAAAATAAAAAATGAAAAGGGCTGGGGTGTAGATCAGAGGTAGATTGCCCCCTGGGTTCAATTCCCAGTATAAAAAGAAAAAAGAATGAACAACTTTCAAACACACATACACAGATGCTAGGTGTGTCCATGCATTCCTATAATCCTAGGACTTGGGAGGCTGAGACAGGAGGATCGCAGGTTCGAGGACAGCCTCAGAAAATAGACTCTCATCACCTAGTGAGACTCTGTTTCAAAATAAAAATAAAATAGGAATGGGGGTGTAGCTCAGAGGTAGAATTCCCTGGGTTCAATCCACAGTACTGCAAATAAAATAATAATAATAAAAAAAAGAGACAAAATTTGAACATTGACCATATATTTAAAGAAACAGAAGCTGGGTGTGATACCGCATGCTTGTAATCTCAGTATTTGGGAAGCTGAGACTGGAGGATCTGGGTTCCCGGCCAGCCTCAGCTACCTAGTGAGGCACTCCGCAACTTAGTGAGACTCTGTTTCTAAATAAAGAATAAAAAATAGGACTGGGGATGTAGCTTGGAGGTAGAATGCCCCTTGGTTCAATCCCCAGTACTGGAAAAAAAAAAAAAAAAAAAAAAAATTCCACGGTGGGTCTGCAGCTCAGTGGTAGAATGCCTGGCTAGCATACACGAGGCCCTGGGTTCCATTCTCGGCAAAAGAAGGACAAAAGGCACAATGGATTTTCCTCCCCCAGGACCTGGCACTTGCTAGACGAGGGCTCGCACTGAGCTCTACCCCAGCCTACATTCCAAAGGGGGGGTCTTCATCTTTGGAAGGAATTACCAATTTCCTTCAAAAACTATACTATAATCTTTAACAAGAACAATCATGTCATAAGCATGAGTTAGAAGCTGAAATTAGATATATTAAAAAATAAGCAATTCTTACCTTTCCAAGGTTTTCTTGTTCAGCAATATTTTTGGTATACTGTTCCCTAGGGAATCAAACAATGATCTAGTTTCAATTTATTTCAATTGATTTAATCATGCAACTCAATTATAAATTAACATACCTATCTAAATGTATTAGGCACTATAGTTTAGGGTGTCAGAGTCAGCGTGGAACCCATGTTATCGAATGCTTTGTCTTTCTCCCTCTTTAGTCAGTTCTTCTAGTAAACAGTAATTTAACAACAACAAAAAGAAGGCAAACACTGCATAGGCAATTAGGAGAATTAAGATGCAAAGCACGATTTCTAGCTAATCTACCCTTAAAACAATGGCAACCTATTTCCTTAAATTATACTTGGTATTTAATGAGGTTTGTAGAAAGGAAAAGGATACACATTTTAAATAAACAATAAATAGTATCTAATTCTGTAATTCTACTTCTAGGAAATTATCCCACAGGAAAACTCCCTAAAAGCGAAGACTATTTACATCAGCAATGTTCAGAATAGGAGAGATCTGCAAACAGAATAAATGCCTATGGGGGAAACATAAGTAAATTATGATATAGACATTCAAATAAGTAGTATAGTTATAAAAAAGAATGAGATAGATCTATAAATACTAAAGTGGAAAGAATTAGAGATACTTTTTTTTTTTTTTGCAGTACTGGGGATTGAACCCAGGGGCATTCTACCTCCGAGCTACACCCCCAGTCCTATTTTTTATTCTTTATTTTGAAGCAAGGCCTCACTAAGTTGCAGAGGGCCTCACTAAGTAGCTAAGGCTGGGCCGCAAACCGGATCCTCTGGTCTCAGCCTCCCAAGTACTGGGATTACAAGTGTGCACCACCACACTCGGCTATTTTAATACTGCATAAAACAAAAGTGAGATTTAAATTGAGTAACATGTAAAGATAAAGATTGAAGGATGAGGCCGGGCGTGGTGGCGCACGCTTGTAATCCCAGCATTCGGGAGGCTGAGACCGGAGGATCCGGGTTCGCGGCCAACCTCACCTACCTAGTGAGGCACTCCGCAACTTAGTGAGACTCGGTTTCAAAATAAAGAATAAAAAATAGGGCTGGGGGTATAGCTCGGAGGTAGAATGCCCCTGAGTTCAATCCTCCATACCGCAAAAAAAAAAAAAAAAAAAAAAAAAAAAGATTGAAGGATGAGGACAAAGGAATAAATGTTAGAGAGTGTAAGAGAAGCTTTAGATCTTATGTTTCTTTTATTTTTAATTCTTTTTTCTTTCTTTCTTTTTTTTTTTTCTTTGTGGTACTAGGGGTTGAGCCCAGGAGATTCTACCTATAAGCTACTCCCCAAGCCCTATTTTATTTCTTATTTTGAAACAAGGTGTCACTAGGTTGATGAGAGTCTCGCTAAGTAGCTGAGGCTGGCCTCAAATCTGAGATCCACCTGTCTCAGACATTCTATTTCTTAGATACTTTCTGTAACATTAATGCATGTGCTACTTAAAATCTGAACAGCAATCTCACATCAATGTGAATTCTACCTGCACTTTGAGTTCTTACTGGGTGATAAAAGAAAAGCATCTAAATTTTCATGAGAGGCAAAGAAAGCTCATCTTGTTCAACTGCTGTATTTTATTTCAGCTAGCTGTTCAACTATAAATGAATTCTTTGCGGCAAGCTTTGATTTATTACAGTATGCCACAAGCTAGATTCCCTAAGAATCACCGTAGAAGGACTAAGCAGTGTTTACACACCCTCTTCTTTCAAACGCTGGCGCGCTGAAATCACAGCATTAAAGCCCACACAGGGCTTTAAACGAGACTGAGGTTAATGCGCGCGCACGCACGCACGCACGCACGCACGCACACACGCACACACGAAACCACAGGGCTGGGGATGCAGCTCAGCGGACATGCGCTTGCCCAGCATGTGTGAGGCCATGGACTCAATCCCTAACAACACAAGATAAACAAAATAACTTGCAAAACTATACATATTCCTGGAGATGAGGAGTTATTTATTTTTATGGTACTGGAGATGGAACCCAGGGGCATTCTACCTCCAAACTATACCCCCAGCCCTATTTTATTTTTATTTTGAAACAGGTTCTCACTAGGTTGATGAGAGTCTCACTACTTGCTAAGGCTGTCCTTGAACCTGCGATCCTCCTTTCTTAGCCTCCCAAGTACTGGGATTACAGGCGTGTGCCACCACATCCAGCTTCGAGAGTTATTTTTCTTTTCTTTACTTTTCTTTTCCTTTCTTTCTTTCTTTCTTTTTTTTTTTTTGTGGTACTGGGGATGGAACCCAGGGGCATTCTACTTCCGAGCTACACTGCCAGCCCTATTTTTTATTCTTTATTTTGAAACAGGGTCTCGCTAAGTTGCAGAGGGCCTCACTAGGTATCTGAGGCTGGCCACAAACCCAGATCCTCCAGTCTTAGCCTCCCAAATGCTGGGATTACAAGTGTGCGCCACCACGCCCGGCAAGAGTATCTGTTTTAGAATGATGAAAAGGATTTGGAAGTATATAGCAGTGATTGTTGCAGAGCATCATGAATATTAACAATGTCAATTAACAGTATACCTAAAAATAAAGTAGCAAATTTTGTTATACATATTTTACATTAGAAAAATTAAGCAAGCAACAATTAAAATTATATGTATTCCTATTCACCAGGTTTGAAATAGCCAGATGATGTTTATTATTTATTTGTTTTTGTGATACTAGGGGTAAAACCCAGGGATCTTCTACCTCCAGGATGTACCCCAGACCTATTTTTTTTTTAATTTGGAAACAGGGTCTTGCTAAGTTGCTAACAGCCTCATTAAGTTGCTGATACTGATTTGGAACCCTGCAATCCTCCTGTCTCAGCCTCCCAAGTACTGGGATTACAAGCGAGTGCCACCATGCCCGGCCAGAAGATATTAAATAAGATTTAGTCCTAAATAGTATCTTGGCATCTGCTTATTCTTTTTTATTCGGTACTGGGGATGGAACCCAGGGGCATTCTACCTCTGAGGTACACTCCCAGCCTTATTTTTTATTCTTTATTTTGAAACAGGGTCTCATTAAGTTGCAGCGTGCCTCACTAGGTAGCTGAGGCTGGCTGCGAACCTGGATCCTCTGGTCTCAGCCTCCCAAATACTGGGATTACAAGCGTGTGCCACCACACCCGGCTGGCATCTGCTTATTCAAACACTCAAAATTTAGCTGGGCTTGGTGGCACATGCTTCGGAAGCTGAGACAGGAGGATAGCAGGTTCAAGGACAGTCTCCGCAAATAGTGAGACTCTCATCAACCTAGTGAGACTGTTTAAAAAAAAAAAAAAAAAGGACAGGGGTGTAGCTTGGAGGTAGAACGCCCCTGGGTTCAGTCCCCATTAGCAACTCAACATCAAACACAAGGTGACTTGCCTAATCGCCTTCCGCTTCTCCTGCTGGTCAGAGGAGACGTAGGCCTTCATCTCGTCAGTGGCTCGGCGAAGCTGCACCTCCAGGTTCTGAAGGGAAAGGAAGTTTCAGGGAAGTCTTTGATAGGGAAAAATCTCAGAAAAATTCTGATTTCTCTCTGTCTTACCTTAATCATGCAGTTTGTATAATGGTATTTACTCTCTTCTTGGAGACATTCTTCGCGGAGTCCTCTAACTTCCTACAATATGGCATTTCAAATGGGCCACGTTACTGTGAGAACAAGGAGGACTGAAGCGCACAGCAGAGTCCAGCAAGACACCGCTGGCCCTGTCGCTCGAGAGCCCGCAGGCTCAGCGCGGTGTCTGTCAGGTTCTACTGTGCCTCCAGCACTGCCCTAATGTTGGGCACGCAGCAGTGAACAAGAGGACAGGTCCTGGCTGTCACCCGAGCCCAGGGCACAGCAGCACGGGTGAACGGGAAATGAAGGGACCTCGGGTGGGATCCATGCTGTGAAGAACACAGCAGTTGCAGAAGAGGTGCCAGGCGGGTGCCAGGCGGCGGGCAGAGTGGGGACAGTAGATGGGGGAGCCACCAAGACCCGGGGAGGAAGGGACTTTCCCGCTGAGACCTGTGTGATGAAAAGGAGGGGCAGAGCATCGCAGGCCAAGGCCAAGACGGGCCTGGGAGGAGGGTGAGTGAAAAGGAGCAGGAGGAGGAGCAGGAGGAAGCACGGCCACAGTGGGGATCAGACTCTATCTCTACGGGAAGCCAGCAGAGCCGAAATTTGAAACAGGCTTCTTTGGCTGCTCCACAGAGAATAAAACTCAGGAAAACAGGAGGGGAGGCAGAGGAGCAGGTGGCAGGCTGCTGCGGGAGTCTAGGAAGGGGGGACAGACCTTGGCCTTGGGCAGTAGTGGTAGATGGAAAAATTCAGTGTGTACACACAAAGTGTTAAGAAAGCGGGGCCTCGGGAGCACAGGAGGCAGGCTAGAGGCCGAGGAGGGGCTGGGAACTTCGGGCACTGGTGCAGTGCAGGTAGGCGTGCGCACGGCCAGGCGGTCTGGCCTCTCTCCTCACCTGCTCCAATTTGGACCGATTGCTTTCGAGCCCCGCTGCACAGCTATCATACTGGGAT
Organism: Graphiurus murinus; assembly: GCA_004027655.1. Lineage (NCBI taxonomy): Eukaryota > Metazoa > Chordata > Mammalia > Rodentia > Gliridae > Graphiurus > Graphiurus murinus. The sequence continues at coordinate 9,683 of PVLC010015742.1, forward strand.
TTCTTCTCGTCACACTCCTGGGTCAGTTCCTAGTGTGAAAGGGCAAAGGGTTGAGCAAGTGAAAAACAAAGGCCTCAACTGTGGCTCCGGAACAACGCGCGCCCTTGTTGGGCTCGTAACTCAACTCTAAGCTTCTTGGCATGCTCACCAGTTATTTAGACAACAACCGGACACTTGAGAAGGATGACAGATGGAGGCGATGATAAGAATAATAGCTACCATGTAGTGAGCCGTGCCCCTGGCTGTTTATCAGGAGCTGGGTACACAACAGCCGACAAACAGCTTCACATTCTACCCTCGTGGAACGCCAGCCCAGGCCACAGGTTGCTGAGAGCAACAGTGGCAGACGAGGGTGTACAGGAGCGCCTGGCCTCAGTCACACCTCACCTGGCCTGGGGATCGGTCAGTGGGGACGACTTCCTGGAGACTCTGATATCTCCCTGAGCACGAAGGATTAGTAAAGGTGAAAGGTGATCAAGGGGAAGAGGAAAGGGTTTTTTTTTTTTTGGCAGTACTGGGGATTGAACTCAGGGGCATTCTACCTCTGAGCTATACCCCCAGCCCTATTTTTTATTCTTTATTTTGAAAAGGGGTCTCACTAAGTTGCGGAGTGCCTCACTGGGTAGCTGAGGCTGGCTGCGAACCCGGATCCTCCGGTCTCAGCCTCCCAAATGCTGGGATTACAAGCGTGTGCCACCATGACCAGCAGGAAGAGGGATGTGGCAGCTCACGCTTGTAATCCCAGTACTTGGGAGACTGAGACAGGAGGATCGCAGATTCAAGGCCAGCCTCAGCTACTTAGTGAGGCTCTCTGCAACTTAGCAAGACCCTGTTTCAAAATAAAGAATAAAAAACAGGGCTGGGAGTGTAGCTCAGCAGTAGAATGTCCCTGGGTTCAATCCCCAGTACTGCAAAATAAATAAGTTAATTAACTAAAAAAAGGGACACTGTGTAAAGGATTGGAGGCTAAAAAGAACAAGAACGACTAAGGAACTCATAAACTGTTTACGATGCTGGAGTGGGTGTGGGAAGGAGCAAGAGAAGAGGAAGGAGACTGAGGGAGGGGCTTGTCACCGGGACTTTGTACCACACTGGGGAGAATGAGCTGCAGCTTTGACAATAACTGAGTCTCCCAACGCCTTCAAGGAGGGTTCAGGGAGGCCCCATACCTCGACAAAGATTCTGCCCTCTGAAAAGGGGCGGAGTCTGGATTCAAATTCAGGTAGTTTTAGTAATTTCAAAGTTTACCTTAATGAGCCGGGCATGGTGGCGCATGCTTGTAATCCCAGCATTCGGGAGGCTGAAACCGGAGGATCTAGGTTCGCGGCCAGCCTCAGCTACCTAGTGAGGCACTCCGAAACTTTGTGAGACTTGGTTTCAAAATAAAGAATAAAAAATAGGACTGGGGGTATAGCTCAGAAGTAGAATTCCCCTGAGTTCAATCCCCAGTACCACAAAAAAAAAAAAAAAAAAAAAAAAAAAAAAAAAAAAAAAAAAAAAAAAAACCAAAGTTTACCTTAATGTAATATTTTGGACAAGATAATCTGAATTTTTTTTTTTTTTTGCAGTACTAGAGATGGAAGCCAGGGGCATTCTACCTCCGAACTACATCCATAGCCCTAATTTTTATTCTTTATTTTGAAACAGGGTCTCACTAAGTTGCGGAGGGCTTCACTAAGCTGAGGCTGGCTGCAAACCTGGATCCTCCTGTCTTAACCTCTCAAGTACTGGGATTACAAGCATGTGCCACCATGACCGACTATAATCTGAAAATTTGCTACAAATACCTATAATGCTAGAAAGATCTGAATATTCTTGATTGGGGAGGGTAACATCCTTTTAAATCCAGAGCTGAGTCGATTCTCGAGGAAGGAAGGAAGAAATCGCCCGGGTCAGGGGCCAGGATGGCACGGTGCTGCTCTAAGCGGAAGGAGGAGGAGGCAGTCGGGCCTGAAGAGTGATTTCAGTGTCCAAGTCGGACAGAAAAGCCCGCAGCCTGCGCAGAGCCGAGCGGGAAGTTAGAACTAGAACCCTGCGATAGACCAAGCTGCTTTCAATCTGGGAACTTGAGAGTAAAGGGTTAGCACCAGCCCGGGAAGGACCTTGGGTTCACATACAGTCTCCCTGGAAACTGGAGAGTCACCACAGCTGAGCGCAGCTGCACGCGGGGACTGCATCTGGGTCAGGTGACTAGTAAAAGGAGCAGTAGTGGCTTTCATCTATCAAAGGGAACGACAGATACCTACATCTTTCGGGTGACACACACACTTGCATGGGAGAAGGGGAGGCAGATGCTGGGTGCACAGGCTGTAGCTGGGGAGCCTTTCTATCTGGGGAGTCTGATGGCCTGGTTGCTAAGGACACAGCAACCCCGCCCCCAGGCCCACTCTCCAGCCCTGCTGCCGGGACTCAAGAGAGTCCTGCAACCTGCTCAAGGTGATACGACCGTCCCAAAGAGAAGCAGAAGACAGGACCACAGCAGGACCACACCTCAGGGGACCCTGCGCACTAGAAACAAGGCCCTCAGTAAGCACACTTAAATAATGAAAACTAGAAAGAAGAAGCTGAAAACAAGATTAGGAAAAATAGAAAAAATAAAAATGAAAAAGATAAGTATTAAAATTAGAAACTAAATAGATAGAATAAGTGTAAGATCAGACACTACTGAGGAGATAAAAGAATGAATTAGGCCCAGTGTGGTGGCTCATGCTTATAATCCTAGTACTTGGGAGACAGGAGGATACCAGGTTTGAGGACAGCCTCAGCAAGTAGTGAGACTCTCATTAATCTAGTGAGACCCTGTTTCAAAATAAAAATAAAATAGGGCTTGGGGTGTAGCTGGAAGGTAGAATATCCCTAGGTTCAATCCCCAGCACTATAGAAAGAAAGAAAGAAAGAAAGAAAGAAAGAAAGAAAGAAAGAAAGAAAGAAAGAATTAGAAAATAGAGTTGAAGCCAGACATGGGGGCACACTCTTGTAATCCCAGTGCTTGAGAGGCTGAGATGGGATGATCACAGGTTTGGGGCCATCCTGGCAACTTAATGAGACCCTGTTTCAAAATAAAAAATAAAATAGGGCTGGGGTAGCTCAGAGGAAAAACACTCCTAGGGTCAATCCCCAGTATCACACACACACACACACACACACACACACACACACACACACACGCTAAAGAAGTTGTCCAACATTCAACAGAAAAGACAGAAAGATATAAACAGGAGAGTGAGGTTGAACAATAAGAAATACATTAAATATGTCTGACATACACCTTAAAGGAAAACAGACTCGACAAAATGGGAGAATATTTAAAAATACTATGTAGAATTTTTCCAGAATTAATGGAAAACAACACAATTCTAGTACAGTCATTAGAACCAGGTCTACACTTAGATTATGTTACAGAAACACGGACATTGGCAAAGAAAAGGGTACAAATATTAAAACCAATGACAGGAGAGAATTACCTAAAAAGAAATGATAAACTGATAGCAACCCCTTCAATACAAGAAGAGAAAGCAGCGAAAAATGTTTTGACCATGCCATTATTCACACACACAAATAAAGGATGGATTACTTATTGTCATGATTCTTTACTTAGAGAGCTACTAAAAGAAAACAAAACAAGGAAACTGAAATTCAGGAAGAAGGAAACAGGATCCAAAAGGAAGGAGTAAAATACAAGAAGCAATGGTGAGAACTGCTACCTATTTGGATAAATGTAAACAGGAAATGATTATATAAAGTAGTAATTACAGTAGCAACAGCCACCATGACAACCACTTTTATTTATGTATTGTGGGGGGATACTGGGGACTGGACCCAGGGGCATTCTACCTCTGAGCTACACTTCCAGCCTATTCTCTTTTTTATTTTGAAATAAGGTCTTGCTAAGTTGCTGAGTCTGGCCTCAAATCTACGGTGCCTCATCTCAGTCTCCTAAGTACTTGGACTACAGGCGTGTGCCACCGTGCCTGGCCACAGGAAGAGTTGAACAACACATCTAAGAAGCCTGATCTGATGAACACATGGAAAACAAAAGTGAGAAACACACATTCTTTTTAAGGTCACGTCACTAAAAACTTGGGTTGACCTCAGGCCTCTCCACAGCCACGTTTAGCCCTGAAAGATGGCGGGGCCGTACTTTCAAATCTTCAAAGAAAGAAATAAGCTGATCTAATAAGCTGTTCTTGACATGTGTGGGCTGTAAACTCTAGAATATGCAGGAACTTATCAGGAACCATTGTTCTCCTGAGCTTTTTTGAGGACTCTCCTGGAGGACAAATTACAGCAATTGAAGAGCAGGGAGAGAGAGACAGCGAAAGGCCAGGCGAGGAGCGCTGGGTCCGATAATGACAGGCCTCCGCTGAAACCAAGTGGGAAGACGACAGAGTGGTAACAGAACACCAAGTCCACGGGACGCGATGTGCCCCAAACCGGCAGGCAGCAAGGGCCACCAGAGCCTGTGTGTGTGTGTGTGGGGGGGGGGGCAGAAGAACAAGCAGCTCTCCCATTTTCAATTGCTGGGAGTGGGTGGGGGAATGCCGTCATTTACAGCTAACAAATCAAGTCAGAGTATAAGCATATTCAAAGTATCCAGACAAACACTGAGAAGGACAATACAGTCCACTAGAATCAGGTGCCAGAGGAGAGGGAGGAACAATATACTAACTCCATCACTGCTCACCGTGCGGATTCATAGATGCTATCTAGAGAAAGGTAAAGGTGAGAACAAAACTGCAAGTCACAACACACACACACACACACACACACACACACACACACACGGAGAGAAAGTGGGAGAGTTTTTTCTACAGGCTTTACAATCAAAAGTCAAACATAAAATGACTCCACTAAAACCAAACATATCTGCATATCAAAAAAATAAACTAGTTAAACTTATCTGTTAAAATAAACCTTTCAGATTGTACCATATAGCAAAGCCTAATTCAAGAGCTATTCAAGACACACCTAAAACAAAACAGTTTCCAAAAAGCGAAAAGTAGCTGGGGTGGTAGTGCACACCTGTAATCCCAGTACTTGGGAGGCTGAGACAGGAGGATCACAGGTTTGAGGACAGCCCCAGCAAGTAGTGAGTCTCTCAGCAACCTTAGTGAAATCCTGTTTCCAAATAAGAAAAAAAAAAAAATCAGGCTAGGGGTGTAGCTTGAAGATAAAATACCTCTGGGTTCAAGCTCTATTACCACTAAATAAAATAAATAAATAAATAAATAAATAAATAAATAAATAAATAAATAGTGAAAAGTAAAGCCAGGCGTGGTGGCACACACTTGTAATCCCAGTACTTGGGAGGCTGAGACAGGAGGATTGCAGGTTCACAGACAGCCCCAGTAACTTATGAGGCTCTCTGCAACAGAGTAAGACCCTGTTTCAAAATAAAGAATAAAATAGGGCTGGGAGTCTAGCTCAAAGGTAGAATGCCCCTGGGTTCCATCCCCAGTACTACACACACACACACACACAGAAGAAAAAAGCTCACCCTCAAACTTAACGCTGCTACGCAGAGGGCTAATGGCAGGAGGAGGTGCCACCTGGCCTAGACCTGCGGAGGCATCTGTCCCCTGACAGTCGGCCTGTGAGTGGTGGTTTCCACGTAAAGGCATTTCATCGGTTCTCAGAAGCTACACATTTGCCCCAGCAGAGTGAGTTCAGTAACCGAAAGTTAACTTGTCACCATTTGGTGGCAGACCCTGAGCTTTTACCTGGCCACAGGTAAATGTGACTTCATATTTATGCCTATTTG
>PVLC010015742.1:23095-36927 GCA_004027655.1 Graphiurus murinus
AAAAAAAAAAAAAAAAAAAAAAAAAAAAAAAAAAGCCCAATGGAAGCTCTATTACCATGTTGGTATCTTTCTTTTCAATTTTAAAAATGAATTATAAGATCAATAATTCTATTTTTAAATTTTTATTTATTTATTTATTTTGCAGTACTGGGGATTGAACTCAGGGGCATTCTACCTCCGAGCTATACCCCCAGCCCTATTTTTTATTCTTTATTTTGAAACTGGGTCTCACTAAATTGTGGAGTGCCTCACTAGGTAGCTGAGGCTGGCCTCGAACCCAGATCCTCCGGTCTCAGCCTCCCGAATGCTGGGATTACAAGTGTGCGCCACCACGTCCGGCAGATTATAAATTCTTCACATAAAAATAATCCTCCAGTTCCTAGTTCAGACATCTTTTTATACTTAACTTTGATGAACACATGTTTTTGAGGAAGGAAGCTAAAAATAGTTTTCTACCCATGATTAAGTTAGTTTAACATGAAGGAATCTCGCCCACACACAGCAAATCTTCAATGGCTGGATTAAAGAAACTGCTCTAAAGTCTTAAGTCATGCACCTAGAGTCTAATAACCTGCAAATTTTCCTTTTAAAAAGTAAATGTGCAGCCGGCCGTGGTGGCGCACTAATCCCAGTACTTGAGAGGCTGAGACAAGAGGATCTGGGTTTGAGGCCAGCCTGAGCTACTTAGTGAGGCCCTCTGCAACTCAGTGAGACCTTTTTTCAAGGATAAAAAATAGGGCTGGGGGTGTAGCTCAGAGGTAGAATGCCGTTGGGTTCAATCCCAGTACTGCCAAAAACACACAAAAAAACAAACGAACAAAAAAGTAAATGTGCAAGCCTGCTGTAACCACAGACTCAGGGTCTCACTAGGCTGCAGAGGGCCTAGAGAAACTCGGTGTTCGATCAATCCTAGAGTAACTATGTTCTACCAATTCCTAGAGTAACCACATGTTCTATTAAAAGTATCCCGGGCAAAGTGCACAACAGGAAATCAAGCCTGCACATCTGTTAGTCTCTGAACATCTAGACCAGTCTCCCCTTCTCTCTTTTGCTGTGGCCCAAACTGTTTTTAAAAGTTAAAAGCTAGAAATGTTTTTGATGAGAGAACCAACCAAGCATTACTCAATGTACTCTCTGCTGAGGGGCTGTTACTTGATGTTCACTGCACACATTACCTAAGGGAAGAGTAGTCAGGGTCAGATGAGTCACATTCCACACAATTAAACAGTAAGTAGCCGTCAAAGTGCTAAAAACTCTACCACCCCAGAAGTAATTAGAAGAAAGAAAACACAGTATCCACATTTTTCTTCCATTAGAAATTCCTCCTAAATATCACTTGGATATTTAAGATATTTCACAATTTATATTTTATTTTATTTTATTGTGGCACTGGGGTTTGAACCCAGGGGCATTCTACTTCTGAGCTATACCCTCAGACCTATTTTATTTTTTATTTGGAAACAAGGTCTTGCCAAGTTGCTGAGGCTGTCTTTGAATGATGATCCTCCTGTCTCAGCCTCCCAAGTACAGGGATTACAAGCGTGTGCCTCCATGCCTGGCTCTTCAGAATTTTATTTTTTTGTGGGACTCGGGATTGATCCCAGAGGCATTCTACTTCCAAGCTACATCCCAGCCCTATTTTGTGTGTGTGTGTGTGGTACTGGGGATGGAACCCAGGGGCATTCTACCTCCAAGCTATACCCGCAGCCCCATTTTTTTTTTTTTTTTTTGCGGTACTGGGGATTGAACTCAGGGGCATTCTACCTCTGAGCTACACCCCAGCCCTATTTTTTATTCTTTATTTCGAAACCGGGTCTCACTAAGTTGCGGAGTGCCTCACTAGGTAGCTGAGGCTGGCCGCGAACCCGGATCCTCCGGTCTCAAGCGTGCGCCACCACGCCCGGCCGCAGCCCCATTTTTTATTCCTTATTTTGAAACAGGGTCTTACCAAATTGCAGAGGGCCTCACTGAGTAGCTGAGGCTAGCTACAACTCAGCGACCCTCCTGTCTCAGCCTCCCAAGTACTGAAATTACAAGCATGCGCTACCACGCCCAGCTCTATTTTTTGTTCTTTCTTTTGAAATAGGGACTCACTAAGTTGCCAAGGTCCTCACTGAGTAGCTAAGGCTTGCAGTGAACCTGTGATCTTCCTGTCTCAGCCTCCCAAGTACTAGATTACAAACCTGCGCCACCACGCCCAGCTCAGATTTTGTAATATCAAGAAAAAAAAAAAAAAAACAAAAAAACCAGACACATTGGATCTTCAGACCCTGTTAATAATTTCAATAGAACCAGGTGTAGTGGTATACACTTGTAATCCCAGTATTTGTGAGGCTGAGACAGGAGGCTCATGGGTTTGAAGCCAGTCACAGTAATTTGGTGGGACTCTCAGCAAGTTAGTAATACCTGTTTCAAAATAAAAAATAAGGGCAGGCCTGGTGGCACATGCTTGTAGTCCCAGCACTTGGGAGGCTGAGACAGGAGGATCACGTTCGTGGCCAGCCTCAGCTAATTAGTGAGGTCCTCTGCAACTTAGTGAGACCCTGTTTCAAAATAAAGAATTAAAAATAGGAAAAGCTGGGTGTGGTGTCAAATGCTCGTAATCCCAGCATTTGGGAGGCTGAGACAGGAGGATCCGGGTTCATGGCCAGCCTCAGCTACCTAGTGAGGCACTCTACAACTTAGTGAGACCCTATTTCAAAAGAAAGAATAAAAAATAGGGCTGGGAGCCGGGCGTGGTGGCGCACGCTTGTAATCCCAGCATTCGGGAGGCTGAGACCGGAGGATCCGGGTTCGCGGCCAGCCTCAGCTACCTAGTGAGGCACTCCGCAACTTAGTGAGACTCGGTTTCAAAATAAAGAATAAAAAAATAGGGCTAGGGGTGTAGCTCGGAGGTAGAATGCCCCTGAGTTCAATCCCCAGTACCGCAAAAAAAAAAAAAAAAAAATAGGGCTGGGGGTATAGCTCGGAGGTAGAATGCATGAGTTCAATCCCCAGTACCTCAAAAAGAAAAAAAAAGAAGAAAGAATAAAAAATAGGGCTGAGGGGTATAGTTTAGAGTCGAATGCCTCTGGGTTCATACCCTAGCACCATAAAAAATAAAAATGGCTGGAGGCATAGCTTGGAGGTAGAATGCTTCTGGATTCAACCTCCAGTACCAAAAATAATGATAAAATAATATTAATTTTGATAGGATATATTTCCAGAAATGGTCAAAAGAATCATAGGCTCTGATACATTGTGCCAACCTGCCTTTCCGAAGGCTATTTATAACACTTTTATAATCAATCTGATAAGCAAGCAAAACAGTTATCTTAACTTTCTATTTGCCTTTCTTTATTAGGAAACTTCACTTTTTAGTCATGTTTATTTTGAATCTATGGGGATTTTAAGAAAATTAATTTGCTTGTCTCTGGTTGTGGAGAAATTAAAAATAATTCAAATGGTTTAGCTAAGCTCTTTGGCCTCGCTAGGTTGCTGAGGCTGTCCTTAAACCTGTGATCCTCCTGTCTCAGCCTCCCAAGTACTGGAATTACAAGTGTGCGCCACCACGCTGGTTTTGTCTGTTTTTTAAAGGTTGTACATTCAAGAGTATGAAAACAAGATGTTCTGTCTAAATGTTTCTATGCCTAATCTGTAAATGAATCTAGCAAATGTTGTGTTTGTTCCAGCAGCTTACAAGAGAATATTTGGTAATATAATATCATCCTTACTACAATTTTCACTATAAGAATGTAATAGGTAAAATTAATCTCAATTTTATTTGAGTGGGACCCATCAGTCTTTCACCATCCTTTAAACTGCCCTATATATATTTTTTTTTTGGTCACGAGTTGAAAGCAAAGACAGACCTTTAAAGAGATATTTTGTATTTTTTCCTCATTCTAGAATTCATGAGCATAATTGTATTTTGCTTTATATTTCCAGTCATAAACTTTAGCTGATAGCTACAATCCAGAACCAAGGACCAGTACAGCCGGGCATGGTGGCGCACGCTTGTAATCCCAGTACATGGGAGGCTGAGACCAGAGGATCCGGGTTCGAGGCCAGCCTCAACTACTTAGTGAGGCCCTCTGCAACTTAGTGAGACCCTGTTTCTAAATAAAGAATAAAAAATAGGACTGGGGGTGTAGCTGGGAGGTAGAATGACCCTGGGTTCAATCCCCAGTACTACAAAAAACAAAAAACAAACAAAAAAATTTTAAAGGCCCAGGCAATGAGCAAGAAATCCTTGGAACACTAAGATAAAAGCTTACTTCTGTGTACCATAACAGGTCAATCAAGCGGAGCTGTGGGTGCCATCTCGGCGGCCACCTCCGCTGTGTACTGCTCTGCTCTCCCCTTTATCTCTGTACCTAGGCTGTGGGTCATGGGTTAACGCCCGACGGTGCCAGCTACTGGCCTCAGGACCGACTCTGCAGACTCGGCTCCTCTGTAATCAACTCGAAATTTGACGGATGTTCTGTTTCCTTTTATCCAACTTAGTGGGTATGGGAACCTTTAACAGCAGCGGGAAACCCTGGGCTCACTTTTTTTTTTTTTTTTTTTTTTTTTTTTTTTTTTTGCGGTACTGGGGATTGAACTCAGGGGCATTTTACCTCCGAGCTACACCCCCAGCCCTATTTTTTATTCTTTATTTTGAAACTGGGTCTCACAAAGTTGCGGAGTGCCTCACTAGGTAGCTGAGGCTGGCCGCGAACCCGGATCCTCCGGTCTCAGCCTCCCGAATGCTGGGATTACAAGCGTGCGCCACCACGCCCGGCTGGGCTCGCTTTTTAACTGAGGGGCAGCTTATCTTGCAGTACTCTGCAAGCTTAGTGGCACCTCATTCTGGATATTTATGAGAAAACAAGAACCTCTGCTCCTGTACAGATTCTCTACCTCAGTATCGAGCATGGAAATTATCTTCAAAGCAATTCACTGGGAGGACTTAACAACACATCCATATGCTAAATACTTCACTCCAGGTGTGGCAGTGCACACCTGGAATCTCATTACTGGGGAGGTTGAGGCAAAAAGATTGTTGGTTAGAGGGCAGCTTTAGCAACCTAGAGAGACCTCTGGCAACCTAGTAAGACCCATTTCAAATTTTTAAAAACTTTTGAAAGGGCTGGGGGTGTGTAACTTGTAGGCAGAGTAACCTTGGGTCCAGTACCCCCAAATATAGAATTTCCTATGGTTCTGTGTGTGTGTGTGTGTGTGTGTGTGTGTGTGTGTGTGTGTGTGTGGTACTAGGGATTGAACCCAGGGACGTTCTACCTCTGAGCTACACCCCCACCCTATTCTATTTTTTTTTGTGTGTGTGGTACTGGGGATTGAACTCAGGGGCATTCTACCTCCAAGCTATACTCTCAGCCCCTATTTTTTATTCTTTATTTTGAAACAGGGTCTCCCTAAATTGTGGAGTGCCTCACTAGGTAGCTGAGGCTGGCCTTGAACCCGGATCCTCCCGTCTCAACCTCCCAAATGCTGGGATTACAAGTGTGCGCCACCACGCTTGGCTTCTATTTTTCATTTTGAAACAGGGTCTTGCTAACTAAGTTGCAGAGGATCTTGTTAAGTTGCTAAGGCTGGATGTGAACCTTTGATCCTCCTGTCTTAGCCTCCCAGGTCTTGGGGTTACAAGCATGCACCACCATTCCCTGGCCCTGCTATATTACATTTTAAACTTTTTAATTGTTTCTCTTTCTTTTTTATTTTTTTGGTACTAGGGGCCGAACCCAGGGGCATTCTATCTCTGAACTACACCCTACCCCTTTTTATGTTTTGTATTGAAACAGTATGTCCCTAAATTGCTGAGACTGGTCTCAAATCTGCAATACTCCTGTCTCAGCTTCCTAAGTACTGGGATTACACCATCATGCTTGGCCACATTTTTAAGTTTAAATTAGAAAATCTCAGCAAGTCAAGCATGAATACTGCAATTACCTACATATGGTAGCGGCTAGTTAACCGCTCCTTCTTTTGAGAGAGTCTATAATAAGCAATATGATACATACTGGTAGAAATCTGTCTTAAATGAAACTGATGGCCCAGTTCCATCTGTGAAACACAGTCATCGCAGCCTCCACGGTCTCTGTGCTCCTATCACGCCACTACCCCACAGCTCTTACTATCTCTAATGGGTCTTTCGACTTCTGCCCAGTTAACACTCCAGAAAAAAAATATCTATGAAAAGTTTTTATATTTTGGGTTAAAATCGTGGGAGGCATTACCTAGACTGCACACATAATAAACTCCTCTTTCTATTACAGCAAATTAGATTCTGTTTTGTTCTGTCTTGTGAAGTCTTGGGGGCCCCGGGTCCTGCTATGAACCCTAAAGAGCACACTGTGATCTGAAAGGTTCTAAAAATATTGCGGGGTTGCCTGGGCTCACTTCGAGGGTGGATGATTCAACTCGAAGCATCAAAATCTGACTCCCGGTTTCTCGGGATCTGACAGCGGCAGCAGTCTTGCCAGGATCCCTGATCTTCACTGTGCTTCTCTCTCAAGTATTTAAAGACGATTTCATAATCTTTCCAATTTAGCTCCAGGATTTCTGTCGGTAGCTGTAGAACAAATTGGTAGGCCCTTTCTAAAGCTGCTTATAAATATTATCTGGCCAAGCATATTTTTCTGAAGCTATGACTGCAGAACAGCTGAGCTTCTTGTGAAGGTTTGAGGAGAAAACACAGTGGACTGTGCACCCCAATGCATAAACCAGGTGACCTGTCAGCGCAGGAAGTACTGACAGGGCCTGCAGCAGGGCCACTGTGGCTATAAAGAGTGTTCCCCAGCCCGGTATGGTAGCACACACCTGTCATCCCAGTACCTGGGAGGCTGTGACAGGAGGATTGCAGGTTCAAGGACAGCCTCAGCAAGTAATGAGACTCTCAGCAACCTAGTGAGACCCTGTTTCAGCATAGAAAATCTCTCTCTCTCTCTCTCTCTCTCTCTTTCACACACACACACACACACACACACACACACACACACACGTATTCCCCAAAGGCAAATGTTCATTTGAATGAAAGCTCTGGAAAGGGTGGCAGCACTGCAGCATTGGGGCTGATTTTTTAATTTTGTTTTTCAAATTATGAAAGCAGAGATATAGAGATACAGGGTGACCATGACAGTTAGTGTCAGCTGCTATGTGGCACCACTAAAAGAGGAAGGAGCTCTGTTCTTTTTGTGTGTGTGGCACTGGGGATTGAACCCAGGGGCATTCTACCTCTGAGCTACTCCCCAGCCCTATTTTATTTTTATTTGGAAACAGGGTCTCACTAGGTTGATGAGAGTCTCACTACTTGCTGAGTTTGTCCTTGAACCTGTGATCCTCCTGTCCCAGCCTCCCAAGTACTGGAATTATAGGCATGTGCCACCAAGCCCGGCTAACCACATGAGGATTCTAAGTAGAATCTAAGATCGAATCAACTTACAAATTAAAGTTTGGTTTCTCTTATAAGGGATAAAATATAGCAAAGGACACATGGAGATTCATACTCACATACCCTTAGGGGACTTACAATAAATATGGCATTTACTTGGACTCTTGGTTCTAGGAGGGACCCTGGATTGCTCATTAAATTCAGTGACTTTCAAACCTTTTTTTGAACAGTGGAATTTTATTTTCAAGCAAATTCTTTTTTTTTTTTTTTTTTTTGCGGTACTGGGGATTGAACTCAGAGGCATTCTACCTCCGAGCTACACCCCCAGCCCTATTTTTTATTCTTTCTTTCTTTCTTTTTTTTTTTTTTTTTTGCGGTACTGGGGATTGAACTCAGGGGTATTCTACCTCTGAGCTACACCCCTAGCCCTATTTTTTTATTCTTTATTTTGAAACCGAGTCTCACTAAGTTGCGGAGTGCCTCACTAGGTAGCTGAGAGTGGCGGCGAACCCGGATCCTCTGGTCTCAGCCTCCCGAATGCTGGGATTACAAGCGTGCGCCACCTCGCCCAGCTAAGCAAATTCTTAATTGGAACCCCAATATATACAAACAGAACTTACGTGGGTAAAGTCAGCAGAAGGATCTAGAACATGCTAGAACATGCCCCCGCTGGCCCCTGAGGCTCTCCTTCAGACCCTGGCATTAAAGAACCACTGACAAGAATTTTGAGCTTGATCCAAGACTGTATACACACCCCAGAAGCCTGTGGTCACTCAAAAACCTTAAGCAGTAGAAAAAAAAAATGCATACACAATCCCAAATTACCAAACATCTGAGGAAAACTCAAAACCAACACCATCATGGAATTCTAACCTCAATCACTCAAATAAGTTATTAGCTATAACTGTTTAGAACTCATCAAAGTACACTGAATTATTAGTTTTCAGAAAGAAGTGGCAGGGATCTGTGCACAGGCGTTCTGGGCCCGGAACTAAGCCTCTTAGCCTCTAGAGAAAGAATTGCCTCATCTATTACCGACGAGAAAAATCCCTAATATATGTTATTAAGGGTGAGTCACACAATACACACAGCAGAATGCTACTCACATTTATAAAACCCACAAACCAGTTTTGTATCTCTATCTCCAGAGAGGCTGAAGGGCTAAAAAGATGCACAGAACTGGGATTTAGAACTGGAGTTTCTCTCTGGAAGGGGATTGAGGGACTAGGATTGAGGTTGGGACGCAGTCAAGGGGGCCTTTTGTTTTTGCGTGTTGTTTTTCATACCTTAAGCGCCTATTCAGGTATACTTGTGTAATCAGATTTTCTAAGATTATAAAACCCAAGACACTGATCCAACATTCACGCATTACTTCTAACATGCCCCTTGCCCAGCCTGTTAGACTGTTTTAAACAACGGGGCATTCTACTTCACCAAGGCACCTGCCCCCTTACTGAGGACAGCTCACAGTCAGCCAGCTCTTTCTTCCCGCCACCATCCCTGGTCCTAATTCTCCCCAACAAGAACTGCACTCGGCAGCTGTGCGGGGTCCCCAGGCCACCCCCAACTTCAGTGATTCGAGGGGAGGCCGCCTTCTTGGCTATGACTTATTATACGGACAGGTACACAGCAAAGCCAGCCAAGGAAGTGGCATGGGGCGGTGTGGAGGAGGCCTCTCCCCAGGGACCGGGCTGCGCTCCCTCGGGCCGCTCAACTCCTCCAGCTCCGGGTTTTACTGGGGGCCAACCACGCAGGTTTGAGAACAGCCTCAGCAAGTAGTAAGACTCTCATCAACCTAGTGAGACCCTGTTTCAAAATAAAAATTTTAAAAAAATCAGGCTGGGGGTGTGGCTCGGAGGTAAAATGCCCTTGAGCTCAGTCCCCAGTACCACAATAAATACATACATGCATACATACAGTACTCAGCGCACAACGAATGGCTACTCATTTAACAATTAATAGTGCTATTTTATTCCATATTGAATCAGTATAAATTACTTATCCCTAAACAGAAATGATCTCATATTTATTTCTGCTGAATTGCTCTCAGTCAGAAATTCTAGTTTCCATTTTTAAGCTGTAAACTATATTTCTAGCTTTCAAACGTTTCAATCAAGTGACTGACAAAAATATAAAAATACTAGAGAAGCACTGAGCTTACCCTGCGCCTAGAGCTGTTCTAAGAACTTCTAAGATCCTCACAAGAAATCTAGGAGGTAGGGACAGCAACATTCACTGCTACAGCGGAGGGCGAGGAGATGAAGAAACCTGTGTGGGCAACGAGGGCAAGGCCGGGGTTTGCACCCCAACAGCCGCACCTGGGTTCTGCAGCTTGCACTTTCTTTTAATGTACAATTTATCAGCTATTTATTTATTTATTTAGTACTAGGGGTTGAATCAGGGGTATTCTACCTCCAAGCTACACCCCCAAGCCCTCTTCATTCTTTATTTGGAAACGGTCTCACTAAGCTGCTGAGGCTGATCTCAAACCTGCCATCTTCCTGTCTCCGCCTCCCAAGAGCTGGGATGACAGGCTTGCGCTCAGCGCTGCCGAGCTGGTGCTCACAACCACGCCACCGTAGTGTCTCTCGTGCGTGTAACACACACAGGCACAACCGTGAAAGGATGACAGATGCCGCATGTGACTGAGCCTTTGGAGTTGTGAGAAGATTTGACACCCATTATTTCACAAGCTTTTCCTAGAGACAATGAAGAATAACCACTCCCATTTGCAGATAGAAAAACCTTAGAAATTACTTCAGAAAGTTGAGTAATGTATTCAAGGTCAACAGAAACATGTGGGGGAGACTTGGACCCCCAACTTGGCCACCTATTAACTGTGTGATTCCACAGTTTTCCTGAGCTTTTCTCAATTGTAAGATCAAAATGTTAATAACCTCTTTTGCAGTAAGCACAGAAGCACATGTCTGCAAAGCATCTGGCACAGAGCTTTGTGTAAAAAGTGCTCATTGCTGGGTGTGATGGTGCACGCCTGTAAACCCAGTATCTGGGAGGCTGAGATAGGAGGATTGCAGGTTTGAGGTCAGCCTCAGCAACTTATCAAGACCCTGTTTCAAAATAAAAAATAAAAAGGGCAAGCCGGGCGTGGTGGCACACGCTTGTAATCCCAGCATTCGGGAGGCTGAGACCAGAGGATCCGGGTTTGCGGCCAGCCTCAGCTACCTAGTGAGGCACTCTGCAACTTAGTGAGACCCGGTTTCAAAATAAAGAATAAAAAATAGGGCTGGGAGTATAGCTCAGAGGTAGAATACCCCTGAGTTCAATCCCCAGTACTGCAAAAAAAAAAAAAAAAAAAAGGGCTGAGAGTGTAGATCAGAGGTAGAATGCCCCTGGGTTCAACCTCCACTACCAAAAAAACCGCTCAAACAATGTTATTCCCCTTTCCTTACTCCTGGCGGAGTATTCTTTCCAAACACTGTCCACTATTTCTCAAAACCCTCCCACCAACTGTCTTAACAGATAAGTGGCATAATTTTTGGTGATTACCATGTGATACCAAGTCAGAAAGCTCGGTGAAGTCCAGCTATCTCATATAATTTAAGCATAACAAACTTCCTCCCTTTTGCCCATATGGCCTATCACTCCATCAAGCTGGAGAATAAAATCGGGTCTACCAGAATTTGTTCCTTATAAAATTATGCATAATGTTCCCCAATACCTTCTGTTCTCTTAGGTAACTGCCAAATAATTTACTTGATTTGTTCTACTTTCTGATCAGATATTACTTGAAAATTAAGTTGACCTTATCATCTTCCTTCCTTCCTTTTATTTTTTAATGTGTGTGTGTGTGTGTGTGTGTTACTGGGGATTGAACCCCGGGGCATTTTACCTCTGAAAATACCTCCCAGCCCTATTTTTATTTTTGTTTTGAAACAGGTCTCATTAGATTGCAGAGAACCTTGCTAAATTCCTGAGGCTGGCCTTGAAACTGAAATCTTCCTGTCTCAGCCTCCCACATAATGGGATTACAGACTTGCACCACTATGCCTGGCAATCTGACCATTTTCTTTCTTTCTTTTTTTTTTTTTTTTTTGCGGTACTGGGGATTGAACTCAGGGGCATTCTACCTCTGAGCTATACCCCCAGCCCTATTTTGTATTCTTTATTTTGAAACCGAGTCTCACTAAGTTGCGGAGTGCCTCACTAGGTAGCTGAGGCTGGCCGTGAACCCGGATCCTCCGGTCTCAGCCTCCCGAATGCTGGGATTACAAGCGTGCGCCACCACGCCCGGCTATCATTTTCAAAGTTTTCTTTTACTCCTTCAAGTATCCTTTTGTCTCATCAGATACTTCCATTTACCATGATTTCTCATAAAGGCTAATAACTTGGCACTGAGTTCTCTTCCCTCTCATTTGCACAAAAAGAACATCTAATACTGAACTAGAAGCACTGTTCATGACAGGTGTGGCCACAGCCATGAGTATTTCCTGTCAACTAGGCAGGAATCTGGAATTGAGCTAACTTTATGAAGCGAGGATAAAGAGTTGTATTTCTGGTTCTTGAGTTTAGCCATCAGTAAACATATTATTTGTCTTACTAATATTGTGTGTGTGTGTGTGTGTGTGTGTGTGTGTGTGTGTGTTACTAGGGATTTGAACCCAGAAGCACTCTACCAACAAGCTACACCCTCAGCCCTAGCCCTTTTTTGTTTGTTTTGTTTTTGTTTTTAAAAAAGGGTCTCGCTAGGTTGCTGAGAGTCTTAAGTTGCTGAGGCTGGTCTCAAACATGCAATCCTCCTGCTCAGCCTCCCAACTACTGGGATCGAAGGCATGTGTCACCACGACCAGCTTGTCTTCCTAATCTTATGAGTCTGACAGAGGATAAATGTAGTGAGAGCTGTGAAAGCAGTGTTCAAAATTCAAAGCACACAGTAATGCAAGATATTACTGTATTTCCTGAACATGGAGGCATCTATGACGAGGTCTCTTTAATTGTGCCAGCACAATGGCCAAGTATGCATTAGTGACAAAGCAACTTAGGATATTTTCTTAGCCCTTAATTGAAGTACACTTATCAACAAAGATCAATTTTTGTACTGTTAGTTTTTACTACTTTTTTCACTTTTTATAATTTAATACTTAAATAAATCCAACATAGATTCACTTAAAAAATGAAAGTTTGGAATATTATCTCATAAAGTCACCAAGATCTCTCTTATTTTGCATCAAGAGTTTATCAATATTATTACTAAAAGACTTCATTTTTAGGTAAGTTGTATAAAATAAGAATAACTTCTATTACAAAATAAGAAAGTCACAGACACTAGTGGATCCAGACAATAATCCAGTACTCACACCTTCGTCCCACGAGATCCTCAACTTACCTCGTCTCCCTTCAGCACCTCGGTGCCGTCGAACTCCCGGGTCTGGTTTGTCTTTACCGACACTTCTCTCTCTAGGCTGGCTAACTTCTCCTTGGCCTCCTGCAGTTCCTCGGCTTTTGCTTCTTTTTTACGAGAAATGATGGATGCCTGGTTGAGCATTTAATATCAATAATAATAATAATAAGACTTACAGTCAGTTTTCTATTATTTTGTGAAATTACCTTTTAGATTCTACCACACTACATTTTCAGTATTGGTTTGGCTTTTTTTGACCAGTGCCCCGTGCCCTACAACTCATCATCGATTTTATATTCAGCATGAGCATATAATGTATATTAAATGTCAACCTAAAATACTTGGAGACAAAAACCCCTAACATAGGGCGGACTGACAGAGACAAAAGTACACTAATGGGAACACGGGTCCTCTCGAGACACACTCAGAGGCTAGTGCAAACACATTCTGGGGAAGTACAGAACTGGCTCACACTAAGTCTCTGGTTTTTCTGTGTGGTAAGTTTCCTTTCAATGGAAGAAAACAAGAATGCTTTATTTTCAGAATTACAACACAGGTCATCTGCCATATTTGATATCTACACTTAAAATGAAAGGTTAAAATGTCTAGTATAGTTAGGGCATTCTAATAAAATGCAGGTTCAAAATCAAACATCTTACTTATTAGAATTATGCAAATGTTATTATTGCCATGATCCATATATAGCTGTTCTTGACCATGAATGTAGCATTTTATATCAGTTAGCAACTCTGGAGAATTTTCTTAAATGAATCATGATCGTACTACATTAAGAAACACATCAAAGCCAGGCAGGGTGGTGCATGCCTGTAATCCTAGTACTTGGGAGGCTGAGACAGGAGAGTCATAAGCTCGAGGCCAGCCTCAGCAACTCAGTGAAGCCCTCCACAACTTAGTGAGACCCTGTTTCAAAATAAAGAATTAGCCGGGCGTGGTGGCGCACGCTTGTAATCCCAGCATTCGGGAGGCTGAGACTGGAGGATCCGGGTTCGAGGCCAGCCTCAGCTACCTAGTGAGGCAATCCGCAACTTAGTGAGACTTGGTTTCAAAATAAAGAATAAAAAAAATAGGGCTGGGGGTGTAGCT
>PVLC010015743.1:0-36723 GCA_004027655.1 Graphiurus murinus
CCCCCAGCCCTATTTTTTATTCTTTATTTTGAAACCTGGTCTCACTAAGTTGCGGAGTGCCTCACTAGGTAGCTGAGGCTGGCCGCGAACCTGGATCCTCGGTCTCAGCCTCCCGAATGCTGGGATTACAAGCGTGCGCCACCACGCCCGGCTAAGGAAAGAATTCTAAAGGCAACAAAAGTAAAAGGCCAAGTGACATTTAGAGGCAAACCAATTAGAATCACGCCAGACCTCCCAAATCAAGTCGTGAAAGCCAGGAGGGGCTGGAGTAACATATTCCAAACACTGAAAGAAAATAACTTGCAGCCAAGATTCTCATACCCAGCAAAACTCTCTCTCAAAATTGACAGGAATATAAAAACCTTCCATTACAAACAGAAACTGAAAGAATTTATGTCTTCCAAACCAGCACTAGAGAAAATACTCAAAGAGATTAACTACAAAGAACTAACAAGTAAACGTCAGAACCAGAGAAACAATAATTTCCAGGAAGCAAACAACTAAGCAAAGAAGAATAAACACCACCAAAAACAGAAGTCAAAACTCAAAATGTTAGGAATTAAAAATCATTTCTCAATAATCACACTGAATATAAATGGTCTCAACTCCCCAATAAAAAGGCACAAGGTGGCAAAATGGATTAAAACCCAGAATCCATCTATATGCTGCCTGCAAGAAACACACCTTATAAGCAAAGATTCCCACAAACTAAAGGTGAAGGGCTGGAGTAAGGTAATCCATGCCAATGGAAGTCGAAGACAAGCAGGAGTAGCAACCATGATATCAGATAAATTAGACTTCAAGCCTAAGCTTATCAGAAGAGACAAAGCAGGTCATTTTTTTACTAGTAAAAGGAACAATACAGCAAGAGGAAATAACAATTATCCACATCTATGCCCCAAACCCAGGTGCAGCCACTTTCATAAAACAAAAATGGGCAAAGGATCTAAATAGACACTTCACAAAAGAAGAAATACAAATGGCCAATATATGTATGAGGACATTTTCTACATCATTAGCAATTAGAGAGATGCAAATCAAAATTACCTTGAGATTTCACCTAACTCCAATCAGAATGGCAATCATAAAGAACATGGACAACAACAAATGCTGGCGAGGGTGTGGAGAAGTGGGAACTCTAATACATTGTGGTGGGATTGCAAATTAGTGCAACCACTTTGGAAAACTGTGGAGGATCCTCAGACGAATGGGAATGAACCTACCATATGATCCAGCAATACCACTTCTGGGTATCTACCCAAAAGAATGGAAACCAAACTATCAGACCGACGCATGTGTATCTATGTTTATAGCTGCACAATTCACAATTGCCAAACTATGGAAGCAGTCAAGATGTCCAACAACAGATGAATGGATTACAAAACTATGGGATATGTACACAATGGAATTTTACTCAGCCATAAAGAAGAATAAAATCATGTTATTTGCAAGGAAATTGATGCAACTGGAAAACATTATGTTATGTGAGATTAGTCAATCACAAAGAGTTAAAAAGCATATATTCTCCCTGATATGCGGATGCCAAGGAGAAGATGGGGCATAAGAGGGACTCCAGATGAAAAAGGAGAAACCCTAGATGAGCAAAGAAATTGACTTAACTGAGGGGGTGAGCGGGGAGGGGGGGACAACCTAATGTACATGATGTAGTTTCACAAATATATCAAGGTCAATCACTAAACTTAACTTGAGAAGGAGGGAGGGCGAGGGAGTAGGGTAGGAATTGGGGAAGGGGTTAAATGAGAAATGTGTGCATATATGCCATTATCATCTTGTACATAACAAAGATGTATGATTACAATGCACCAATTATTATAAAAATAAAATTAAAAAATTTAAGACTAACAGAGCAAGCACAACCTGGGTATTAATCCATGAGCTCAGAGAAAAAATAAAGGCCTTAGTTTCAGCAGCAGAGAAGTTATATTTTGTTGTAAATTTATCCTATCTTTCCATAATTAAAACATTTGACATTTATTAACAGCAATAGTGTCAAGTGTGGCTAATCTGACTCTATGCTTAAAGGTGTCCATAAGTAGGAAATTCCCAAAACTGACGTTGGATCCAGCAGAGTTCACTCTGGACTTCCTGGTACAGGCCACTAACTCTATTATAATAGAGACTTGGAAGGAGAGACAGAAAAACAGAAGTCACAAGGAAATTCTGGCTGTCATGTATGTGAAGACCAGTCCCATGGGAACCCAGGCTCAGGTCTGTTTTAAGTGTGAGTAGGCAAGCATTTCAAACTCGAAGGCCCCAAGGCTGCAGATGTCCAAGGCCCACCCACAATGCAAAGGGGATCACTGAAGTTCAAGTGTTGCTGAATCCAGAGGGAACTGGGGTCCTCAAGCTCAGGGCCAGTTCTCCAGGCTCCCACCACCTGGGTCAAGGGCAACCCTAATGGTGGGGTCACAGACTGTCCAGTTCCTTGTGGACACAGGTGCCAGATTCTCCCCATTGTCTTTCTCTCCTGGTCCAGGATCCTCTCGTAAAGTAACAGTTCAAGACATATCAGACCAGCCTATTGAACTTTTTTATTTGCACAAGATCTAACCTGCTCCTGGGGTGACCTCCACTTCTCTCATGCCTTCTTAGTCATTCCTGAGACCCCAGCTCCTCTGTTGGGAAGAGATATATTGTCAAGAGTCAAGGTCGGATTAATTCTCCCTTCTGAGGCAACTGGGTGCATCCCTTTAATGGAACTAGACATCAATCCTGCAGTATGGACAGACAGTAAAACAGTGGGATGGGCCCTAACTGCAAAATCTGTCCTTGTTAAGCTAAAGGACCCACCCACCTTCCCCTGATGAAAGCAATACCCACTTATACCTGAGGTAAAAGAAGGACTGTTGCCCCACTGTGAGCTGCCTGCTGAGCTTAGGCTTATTAGTAAAATATGTCAGCCCCTATAACACCCCCATCTTAGGCATGAGAAAATGAAAAGATAAATGGCAACTGGTGCAGGAGTACAGGCTTATTAATGAGGCAGTGGTCCCCCTCCACCCAGTGGTCCCAAACCCTTACACCTTACTGAGACAGATTTCCAGTGGAACTCAATGCTACTCGGTGATGGATTTAAAAGATGTCTTTTTTTGCATTCCTTTCTATCTGGATAGCCAGCTTCTTTTTGAGGACCCCAGGGGAAGGGGACACCAGTTAACTTGGACAGTACTGCCTCAGGGGTTCAGGGACAGCCTGTGCATATTTGGACAGGCATTGGCTAAGGACTAAGAGGATTGGAATTACCCACAACCACACTCCTCCAGTATGAAGATGACTTTTACTGGCCTGTCCTTCCATAGGGGGCTATGAAACAGCAACAAGATCTCTCCTTAAGTTCTTGGCTGAGGCAGGCTACAAAATCTCAAAAGAAAAAGCTCAACTTTGTGAGGCTCAGGTCACTTACTTAGGAATCATACTGAAAGGGGACTACCGCTATTTGGAGCCAGAGACAGTACAACCTATACTCAGTTTCCCTCTCCCCAGCATTCCACAACAACTCAAGGAATTTTTGGGAGCTTCAGGTTACTGTCATATATGGATCACAGTTTATGCTAAGATACCACAATCCTTGTACCAATTTCTAAAACAATGTCAGGAGTGTCCTAAACTCCTGGAGTGCCCACTCCCCTCACCAAAGCAGAGCAGGCATTTAAGCCAGGCATGGTGGCACACACTTGTAATCCCACCATTCGGGAGGCTGAGACCGGAGGATCCGGGTTCACGGCCAGCTTCAGCTACCTAGTGAGGCACTCCGCAACTTAGTGAGACTCGGTTTCAAAATAAAGAATAAAAAATAGGGCTGGGGCTATAGCTCGGAGGTAGAATGCCTCTGAGTTCAATCCCCAGTACCGCAAAAAAATAAAATAAAAAATAAAAGGTTTTTACAAGCCTTGAGTGAAGCACCAGCTCTCAAACTGCCTACACAAGATAAGTTCAATTTGTACAACTCTGAAAAGAGGGGAGTCACATTAGGAGTGTTGGCACAGGATAAAGGGAGAAACTCACTCACATTTGTGCTGCTTGTTCTTTGTGCTGCTTGTTGCTACGTTAGCATTACAGTAGCAGAGCTGAGCACCTGCCCGAGAAATCACTTGGCTTGGAAATCGTAACCTAATTTCTATGGGGCACTTTACAGAAAAAGTTTGCTGACCCCTGATCAGAGAAAAAGCATTGCCAACCTCAGAATTCTTCTCAGTAAGTATTAATTGGTATGAGTAGTTTTGGAAGAAAAAAAAAAAGAATGTGACTTAAAAGATCAAAATCACACAGTTATTCATATTTTATTTATTTTGGTACTGGGGATTGAACCCAGAGGTGTTCTACCTCCAAGTTATACACCCAGCCCTATTTTATTTCTTAATTGGAAACAGGGCCTCACTAAGTTGACAAGGCTGATTTCAAACTTGTGATACTCTTATCGTCTCAGCCTCCCAAGTACTGGAATTACATGTGCACTGCCACACCTGGATTGCTTGTGTATTTATTATTTTTTTGTTTATTTATTGTAATGATTCAGGAAATATACCACCTTTTTCCAAAGCAAAGATATATGACAGTGTAATCTACTAAAGGATGATTCAAAATAAATATAACAGGATTGGCTGATGGAGAAACAGAAACAATTGTGATTATTATTGTGATAATACAGAATATAAATATATATATATATATATATATATATATATATATATATATATATATATAGTGTGTGTGTGTGTGTTTCTGCAGATTGAACTCAGAAGCATTATACCTCTGAGCTACACCCCTTTACTCTTATTTTGAAACAGGGTTTTGCTAGGTTGATAAAAGTCTCACTACTTGCTGAGGCTATCCTCAAACCTGTGATACTCTTGTCCCAGCATCCCAAGTACTGGGATTACAGGCCTGCACTACCATGCTTGGCTTAAATGTTATAAATCTTAAGAAAAAACTCTATAATAAAAAGTAAGAATACTATAACCATCATGTACTAGAATAACAAAATTAGAATTCAGGCTGGGTGTAGTGATGCACACCTGCAATCCCAGGGCTGCTGATGTAGCTCAGAGGTAGAGTGGCCTGGATTAAATTCCCAGCACCACAAAACCAACCAACCAACAAACAGAAATGAGAATTCAAATTTAGAGGTGGAAGGAGAAAGAACAATGGGAAAATGCCAATGACTAATTTCTTCATTGCCTGCAAGGGGTTATGGGAGGAGGAGGAGGAGGAGGAGGAGGAGGGGGAGGAGGGGAAGATAAGGAAGAAGAGGAGGAAGAGAAGGAAGAGGAGGAGGAGAAGAAAAGGAGGAGAAGGAAGAGGAGGAGAAGGAGGAAGAGGAAGAAATTCAAATGTAGTCAGGAAAGAAAATACCCATTTTGACGAATTGCAGGGCAGGCCCAGGTATGCAAAACCTTGGGGGTTGTATTTGCCATGAGCAAGAGCAGTGGTATTTCTTGGGGGACTCCAAGGGCTTTCCTCTGTGTGGAGAAAGGGAAGAAGGGTGACGGTGGACTTCGAGCTCCAGGGCTTCTGGCCGTTCCAGCATGGCTTGGGTCTACCATCAGGCAGGAGTGGAGGTTCTAGTGACTGTCTGACTGTGGCCACGTGACTTGGGCCAGGCGGAGTGATAAGAGGAGTCACTAGCAAAAACAGAATGGCAACGAGGAGCTGCATGGCTGAGAGAAGGGACACTTCTAGCCTGTTTCTACAAAGGCCAACACTGGAGAAGGAACGATCTTCTCCAAGACTATTGTGGTGTTCTATGTAATACCCTGTGTGAGTCCCATGCTGTCCTCATGAAGAAAGTTTTCTGCAAAAACTTGTAGGCACAGGCAGGCGTGATGGTACATGCATAATCCCAGAGGCTAAGATGGGAGGATCACAGGTTCAAGGCCAGCCTTAGCAATTCAGAGAGACTTTTTTTTTTTTTTTTGCGGTACTGGGGATTGAACTCAGGGGCATTCTACCTCCGAGCTACACCCCCAGCCCTATTTTTTATTCTTTTTATTTTGAAACCGAGTCTCACTAAGTTGCGGAGTGCCTCACTAGGTAGCTGAGGCTGGCCGCGAACCCAGATCCTCCGGTCTCAGCCTCCTGAATGCTGGGATTACAAGCATGCGCCACCACGGCTCAGTGAGACTCTTTCAAAATAAAAAATAAAAAGAGTTGGGGCATTTAGCTTGGAGGTAGAATACCGCTGAGTTCAATCCCCAGGAACACACACACACACACACACACACACACACACACAGAGTTGTAGGTACTATAGGTACTTTCCCTAGAGATACAGATCTTACTTGTGTATAATATGAACATGACATGCCGTTGGCATTCCCAAGACCCACCCACGAGTAGCTTAACCAACCCCCAAATCTGCAGGTGTAACTGGAGGGTCCTATTCACACCTCTCGGGCTCACTGTGGATGGAAATGAGGATACAGAATCAATCCTTCTCCACTTCCCCATCTGCCTCGGGAGCAATCAGAGGGGACTGCAGCCTTGTAAACAGCAAAGAAAAACTGTAATTTACATCTGTGGTGCAGGGCATCCAACCCAGGGCCTCGAGTATGCCAGGCAAGCGTTCTACCCGACCACACTCCCCGCCCAACGCTGCAGTGCTAATCTCCGCCCGTTTGTCCCTTAGCCGAGGGTTGAAGACTGTCGCTTCGCAAGGTCTTGTAAAGGGGCCTCCTTTCCTACTTCCTCGCCCCTTGTCCTAATTGCGCATAGGTCCAGAGAGAGAGATCAGGCCCAGGACCTGAGAGAAAAGCACGGCAATCGCTCTGCCCTGCCTGGGATTTGCAGTGAGCAGGGCCAGGTGCGCAGAATTTGCTGCTTCCAGAACACGTCCTTTCCCTTGCTGTGGACATGGACTGCTGCCTGCCTGAGGACTGTCGTCCTTGTGAGGAAGTGAACGTGGCAAGGGGTCTACGCCGGTGTGTCCACGCAGCGGGCATCTTTGAGCGTGTTTCAAAAGGGAGAGTCAGAGACTTCAGCCCAGGGAGAACGAGGACATGGCCTCACCTGGATGCCTGGAGGACAAGGCGGCCTCGGGGCGCAGCCCCGCCCTGACCGTTCTGCCACCAAAACTCACCTGGATAATTCTGCCGCGGCCGCTAAGTGACCAGTCATGTAAGATATTACCCAAAGCAGGACTTGAACCGGGGGCCAAATCTGGCCCTCCATCTCTTCTTTTCTTGGTGCACCAGCCTCATGTCATGACGCAGTTCACAGCGAGGGTGGCACATGCGCGTGGCACTTGGTGGGCTTCCCCCCCCATATGACATACGCCCAGATGCACATTGGTATTCTCACATATGTAATGTTGACCACCATCTACTTCTTAAAGTTTTATTAGAAGATAGCCAAGCTCATTTGTTTATGTGTTGTCTGTAGCTGATTTTGTGCCACCATAACAGAGTTGAGGAATTGCAAAACAATCTACAAAGCTTGTGGGTGTGAAGGAGCAAGACTGTAACCCTACTACTTGGGAGGCTGAGACAGGAGGATTGCAGATTCAAGGTGAGCTTCAGCAACTTAGCAAGGACACCAGGAATTTAGCCAGACCCTGTTTCAAAATAGCACACCTCTGGGTTCCATCCCTAGTACTGCCAAAGAGGGGAGGGGAGGAGAGGGGAGAGAGGGGAAGGGAAAGGAAAGGAAAGGGAAGGGAAAAGGAAAGGAATGGAGACTGAAATATTTACTACCTGGCCCTCTATAGAAAAATATTGCTGAGCATTTGCCCACAGTCATCACTTCCAAGGGGAAAATGGCACATAATCAACATTTCCCATGAAAATCCTTTAGAAAGTGAAGACAAAGGCGCCACCCAGGAAGCCCATCAGTTTCCTCCAGCAATAGAAGACGCCATTGGTTTCTGAACACTCAGCGAAGTGATTGACGTGTTTAGGGACCACGGTGTAGGAAAAGTGTATGTATCTAAGGGCAGAATTAGGCTCAGCACAGAGAATGAGACGCTGGGGGAAGCTCCCAGGGAAGGGCCGCAGGGCCTCCTCCCAGCTGCGGGTCACACTTGGTGAAAGCTACTGATGAAGCAGCAGGCGGAGCCACGTGCGCTGGACAGCAGTCACTCCTGTGTGTGTGCATGTGTGTGTGGTCCTGGGGACTGAAACCAGTGGCGTTCTATACCTCTGAGCTGCACCCCGGCCCTGTTTTATTTTGAAACAAGTCTCACCGAGTAAGTGCACACTGGCCTCGAACCAGGGATCCTCCCGTCTCAGCCTCCCTGGTACCAGGATTGTTCAGCTCCTCAGAGCTGAACTGGAAGTTTTTGCTGCATGCTGAGGCTCCGTTTTGGGGAATGTCCAGTGAGACAGGATGCTGCGGTTGCCCCAGTCAGGGAGGACGTCATCTCAGAGGGAAGGGAGGTTTTCCCAGGTATGTTAAGAATCGGAGAAAGAAGCCCGGAGTGGTGGTGCACGCCTGTTATCCCAGTCTTTGGAAGGCTGAAACAAGAGGATCCCAGCAACTTAGTGAGGCTGTCAGCAAATGAAAAGTAAAATAGAGCTGGCAGTGTGGCACGGAGGTACAATGTCCCTGGGTTCAATCTCCAGCATCAAAGAAAAAAAAAAGAGAGAGAGAGAAAGGGAGGGAGGGAAGGATGGTGTCCGGCCAGTGCCCTGGCGAAGTTTCTTCTTCTGTTGCCTTAGATTCTGCAAGCCACCATATTCTGCCTCCTATTCAAAGTTCCCTGGCCAGGAACTGCAGAAGAAACTCAACAGCATTTGTCACTAAGGAGAGGCAGATCTTAAAAGTTATCCACAAGCCAGGCACGATCCTAGTCCTTAGGATACTGAGACGACAGGATCGCAGGTTTTTGGTCAGGCCCCGCAACCTCATGAGGCTCTCTGCCAACTTAGACCATTTTAAAATAAAAAAGAAAATAGGATTGGGGGTGTAGCTCAGAGGTAGAAAGCCTCCCGGGTTCAATTCCCAATCTCACACACACACACACACACACACACACACACACACACACACACACACTCAAATTGGCATTATAAGATTTTGAGGGTGATGGAAATGTTCTAAAACCTGATTGTGGAAATGATTAGACTCAAAAAAAACCTTTGTACACTTACAATGCATGAATTTTATACATGTAAATTATACCTCAATGGATTTGTAAAATCCATTTTTAAGTCAGATAAAGATAAAGACAGGGAAAGTACACACACATGTGCACACAGGCAATAAAAGGGAAAATTAAAACAACTGGTGAATCTAGACCAAGGGTACGTCAAGAGGTCCTTAAATTGTTCGGGCAATAATTCTCAGTTTGAAAGTGCATCAAAATTTAAGATCACCAAAAAAAGATCAAGATATCATATAACAAACTTCTAATTATAACCATCTCCAATGGAGACTATATATACAGTTCAAATTATTAGAAACTGTAGGTAATTTTAATAAATTCACTTCAAGAATATAATTTGGCTATAAAACCAATACAATGTACTCCAAAATATTTTCTAGCAAGTTAAATAAAAACTTGTTTGTAAATCCTGTAAGAACATATGAACGATACCTGAATGAAAAGTAAACACAACCTTCCACTTTTAACCCAGCACAATGGAAAAATTCACCCTAAAGGGCAGGTACTCAGAATGATGCTTGTCTCTTGCTTATATAACTAAGTACTGTTATAAATTAAATGCCATTAGAGTGAGAGTAATGTTAAAAAAGGAATATGACAATACATGTCGCATTTTTAAAAGGTTATAACCATTTGAATTTTGATTGTATCTTTATGTTTACGATTCCCTATTTTTTTTTTTTTTTTTGCGGTACTGGGGATTGAACTCAGGGGCATTCTACCTCCGAGCTATACCCCCAGCCCTATTTTTTATTCTTTTATTTTGAAACTGAGTCTCACTAAGTTGCGGAGTGCCTCACTAGGTAGCTGAGGCTGGCCGCGAACCCGGATCCTCGGGTCTCAGCCTCCCGAATGCTGGGATTACAAGCGTGCGCCACCACGCCCGGCTACGATTCCCTATTTTTAAGATTAAAAAAAAAAAAAAATTTTATATATGGTCAGTCTGGAGCACAATGCATCTTAACATTTCCATTAATGTATGTAGATATATAATTTGCCAAAAAACAAACAGCATTATTTCTTTATCAAATAGGAATGTTACTATCAAAAGTTTAAAAGGTAAGTCTTCAGTAATTTCACCTTGCAAATTAAAAACACCAGGAGCTGAAGGCACAATTTTTACTTTTATCTGGTAGCGTAACCAACCATAAAATTTTTAATTTCTTTCTACATAATAATTGATTGACATTTCTCAAACAAGCTGTTTTCAATCCTCATGGTTCTTTATTTTTTAAAATATATTTGCTATGGGGTTGCTAATTTGCAATAGATGACATTGTAAGAATACCCAAAGTTAGATAAATGTGACAAAAGACTGACAGTGTTTCACACCCTTGAATGATGGCAAGTCAAGAACGAGGGGAAAGCGTTGCAGGAGACTACAGCAGTGCAACTCAGACTCTTGTGATCCAACCAGCAGTACGTCCACATCAAGAGTGATCATCTCACTTCCAACTTCTTCCCCTCAAGAACAATCTGAATCTCTTTGGCATCCAGAGTCTCATAGGTCAATAAAGCTTCTGCTAGATTCTTGTGCTCTTTTGCATGAGTTTTCAAGATATGTTTTGCTCGTTCATATGACTCCTGAAATAGAAAATAGGTATGTAAGAAGCAGAAATGCAGGGAAAGCAAAACAAGAGACAATGAGAAAAGCTTTTTGTAGCTTAAAAAATCTGTTAATTTATGCTTATAAAAAATAAAAAATGTCTGTAATCCCAGTACTAGGGAGGCTGAGACAGGAGGATTGTAGGTTCAAGGCCAGCCTCAGCAACTTAGCGAGGCTCTCATCAACTTAGTGAGACCCTGTTTTAAAAAAAAAAAAAGACAGAGCTAGGGGATGTAGCTCAGAGGTAGAATTCCCCTGGGCTCAATCCCCAATATGACAAAAACAAGAACAACAAAAACCTGGTAGCTGGGTATTGTGGTACATGCCTATAACCCTAGTACTTAGGAGGCTGAGATCGGAAGATTGCAGGGTCAAGGTCAGAAGGTGATAACCTGCTTCAAAAATGAAAATAAAAGGGCTGGGGGGGTGTGGTAGCTCAGTGGTGGAATGCCCCTGGGCTCAATGCCCAGCTCCACTAAATAAATTAATTAGCTAATTAATTTAAAAGCTTGGCTCCAGAGTACTGAAGATTGTGCATAGGAACGTAAGGAGACATAGAAAGTTTGTGCATAATTAAAAGGGTAGTAAGTGTTTCAGAATAGTCTCTGCCTTTCCAGAAGGGTTATTCTCTTTGCTATAACTATTCTAGAACATTCTTTATACCTCCTTGAGTCAAGTCCTAACACTACTTTCTCTAAGTCTTCTCAAGTTTCTGTTTTGTTCTATTTTGTGGTACTGGGGATTGAACCCAGTGCACTCTGCCACTGAGGACCCTCAGTCCTCTTTTTTTTATTTTTTATTTTGAAACAGAGTCTTGCTAAATTGCCCAGGCTAGTCTCAAACTTGAAATCCTTCTATCTCAGCCTCCCAAGTACTGATTTTAGATGTGTGCCACCATGCCCAGTCCAGATCATTAGGAATCTCTTCTCTTACAGAAAGTACTATTCCAATCCCCTTCCATGTGCAATCTAACATATTTGTTAGGTTACGTTCCTAATACCATTCTTCATTTCCTAAGACTTTGGCCCTCAGCTCATTCTTTCTCGAAGACCGGCCTTAAGAAATGGGTAACTTCAACAAGCAAGTTGCACACTCAACCAAACTTTCCACTAAGCCCCAGATCCACTTATCTATTCCCAACTGATAAACTTCACCAAGATGCTTCAAATTCAACACGTATAAACCCAGTCTTAGTCCAGGTCTAGCCTCCAGTTTCTTCAGTGATTGGCACAAGAATCTAGAAAACAGCACTGGCTGCTCTCTTATCTCCGATATCTAACACATCACAGGACATACAATTCTGCTACTCTACATTAATTGCTTGAGTCCACTCACTTTTTTTGCACAATACTGGAGATTGAACCTGAGCTATATCCCCATCCCTTTCTATTTTGAGATAGGAGATTACTAAATTGGCCAGGCTGGGCTGTATCTTTCAAGCTCTGGGGCCAGCCTGAGTACCTGAGATTACAGGAGTGTGCCACCACATCCAGCTCTTCATTTCTATTTTCTTTCTTCTTTTTTTAATCTTGTTTTGTACTAGATATTGAATGCAGGGGCATTCTACCTCCAAATAGTACCCACAGCCCTTTTTAATTTTTATTTTGAAACAGGGTCTAAGTTGCTGGGGCTGGCCTGAACCTGCGATTCTCCGGCGTCAGCTTCCCAAGTACTGGAACCACAGGCATGCATCACAACACCCAGCTTCACTTCTATTTTCACCACCCTAAGCCAAGCGTCATGACATTGTGCCTGTATTACCACAAGGTCTTCCAACAGGTCTCACTAAATTTCCTCTTGTATATTCTTGTCCCTAATCTGTATGGGACACTACAGTCAAAAGTTCCTGTTTTGTTAATTCTATATTATGGGCACCTGAACATTGCTCAGAACAAAGCAAAGAACCAATGATACATGTTGGATAAATGTCTCACAGTGGGAAAACAAGGCACAGAGATTCAGTAAACAACATCCTCCATTCTCTCATATGACTTTGCAGCTAAAGTAAAACTGAATTCTACTCAGCAAATGGTCAACATGAAACAAAGATCCATTCCAAAACAAGAGGCCTAACAATATATTTAAATGACTGCTTCAATGTGTACCTATTTTTATTATTCTTATTTATTATTTCTTAAATAAGCCAGCCAGCCAGCCAGCCAGCCAGCCATAGAGAGCACACCTGTAATCCCAGTACTTGAGACGCTGAGATAGGAGGATCAGCGGTTCATGGCCAGCCGCAGCATCTTAGTGAAGTGAGGGTCTCTGGAACTCAGTGAGACCCTATTCCAAAACAAAAAATAAAACAGGGCTGCGAGTGTAGCTCAGAGATAGAACACCCCTGAGTTCAATCCCCCATACCACAAACAAACAAACAAATATTAATATTACCCTTAGAAGGATTCTTATTTCTTGCTCAATGGCAGATTGAGTTTCAGGACTCAGTTTTCCTGTATCACTATAGGTCATAACTCCAAGCTAAAACCAAAGGGAAGAAATTAATTAAACAAGAAAGGCCCCAAATGCCAAGAAATTTAACAAAGTACTAACCTAAACATAAGGAAACAAATATCCTGGGGGCAAGAAAAAATACTTATGAAACTTCCCTCATCTTCTGAAATGATAAAAAGACTAAAATCAAAGTAGTTTGAGCGAGAAAAATTTAAATAATTTTAAGTCTGGTTTTGAGTATCTTCTTAGAAAACTCTAATAGCCATTTCAAATCCCACAAATCAGAGTGCAGAAGTGCATCAAGGAGCCACAGTGACAGCGGGAATGTGAAATACATGGAAAAGGTAAAGGAAGGAAACTCAGAAAGTAGGTTCTTTTAGCTGGGCATGGTGGTGCACACGTGTAATCCCAGTACTTGGGAGGCTGAGACAAGAGGATCGCAGGTTCGAGGACAATCTCCACAAGTAGTGAGACTCTGTTTCAAAACAAAAATAGTGGTGGCGCATGCTTGTAATCCCAGCATTTGGGAGGCTGAGACCGGAGGATCCGGGTTCGCGGCCAGCCTCAGTTACCTAGTGAGGCCCTCCACAACTTAGTGAGACCCGGTTTTGAAATAAAGAATAAAAAATAGGGCTGGGGGTGTAGCCTGGAGGTAGAATGCCCCTGCGTGCAATCCACAGTGCAAAAAAGAAAAGAAAAAAAAAAAAGTAGGCTCTTTTTTGCCATATAAAAAAGCTAAAGAGAGCCGGGCGTGGTGGCGCACGCTTGTAATCCCAGCATTCAGGAGGCTGAGACCGGAGGATCCGGGTTCGCCGCCAGCCTCAGCTACTTAGTGAGGCACTCCGCAACTTAGTGAGACTCGGTTTCAAAATAAAGAATAAAAAATAGGGCTAGGGGGTATAGCTCGGAGGTAGAATGCCCCTGAGTTCAATCCCCAGTACCGCAAAAAAAAAAAAAAAAAAGCTAAAGAGCCGAGCATAGTGGTACACGCCTGTAATCCCAGTACTTGGGAGGCTGAGACAGGAGGATAGCAGGTTTGTAGGTTCATAGCCAGCCTCAGATACTTAGTGAGGCCCTCCACAACTTTGTATGACCCTGTTTCAAAAAAGAAGAATAAAAAAAAATAGGATTGGTGGTGTAGCTCAGAGGTAGAATGCCCCTGGGTTTAACCTCCAGTATTTAAAAAAAAAAAAAAAAAAAAAAAATTCCAGTCAATGGTAGTACATGCCTGTAATTTCTTGGGAAGCTAAGAAAGGAGGATCGCAGGTTTGAGGACAGCCTCAACAAGTAGTGAGAATCTCATCAGCCTGGCGAGATCCTATTTAAAAAAAAAATAGTCCTAGGAGTGTAGCTCGGAGGTAGAATGCCCCAAGACTCAATCCTCAGGACCACAAAGGAAAAGAAAGACAGAGAGGGAAAGAAGGGAGGGAGGGAGGGAGGGAGGGAAAGGAAGGAAAGGAAGAGCTAATGATTTTGTTTTGGTTAACTCATGAAGTAACAGCTACTATCTGGCTAAGAGAATGAAACATTTTTGCAACTCAGAGTATTATTAGAACAATGTTTAAGGAGTATGAGTATCAAATGTACATGAAATTAGATAGAAAAAGTAAATTATCAATTAATAATCCTATCTCTCAAAGAGACATTTGGTACATGAAAATGATTAAAATCATTACCTTTTCACTCATTCCAAACTTGGTAACCATCCTCTTAGCTATTTTTGTTGCATTGTCAAAATCACTGGAAGCACCTAAAATAAATAAATAAATAAATAAAATAAACATACAGCTCAATTTTAAGACATGCCTTTAAACCATCAAAAGAGTATGAAGTAAAGCCTTTATCTAAAGCCGACCTGTGGTGATATGGTCAGTTCCAAATATAAGCTCTTCTGCCACTCTTCCGCCCATACTCACATCCATCTGTGCGAGCAACTGGGCTCTGGTTTCATTCCACCTGTCATTCTCAGGCAACAGCGACACCTGAACAATGGGGAGAGGGGGCAAAGAAAGAAGCTCAGATACAGTTGTGAAATAGTTGCATTTATTATCTACTTACTTACTTGTTTTGTGGTACTGAGAATTGAACCCGGAAGCATTCTACCTTTGAGCTAAACCTCGAGCCCTATTTTTATTTTGAAACAGGGTCTCACTAGGTTGATGAGTCTCACTACTTGCTGACGCTGTCCTCGAACCTGCAATCCTCCCCTCTCAGCCTCCCAAGTAGTACTGAGATTACAGGCATGTGCCACCATGACTGGCTTATGATTATGGTTTTTAAATTATTATATGATCTACACTCCACCCAGTCTTAGTCCAGATTCTGTTTGTTTATGGGGTGGGGGGTGCTGGGGATTGAACCCAAGGGTAGGTACTCTACCACTGAGCTACACCCCCAGTTCCCTTTTTTTTTTTTTTTTTTTTTTTTTTTTGCGGTACTAGGGATTGAACTCAGGGGCGTTCTACCTCCGAGCTACACCCCCAGCCCTATTTTTTATGCTTTATTTTGAAACCGGGTCTCACTAAGTTATGAAGTGCCTCACTAGGTAGCTGAGGCTGGCCTCGAACCCGGATCCTCCGGTCTCAGCCTCCCGAATGCTGGGATTACAAGCGTGCGCCACCACGCCCGGCTCCCAGTTCCCTTTTTAATTTTGAAAAAGAGTCTTGCCAAGTTGCACAGGCAAAACTCTCACTACTGAAATGTGAGATGTAACTCTCACTACTGAAATCATTTAATAAATATTTTTTAAAACCTGAAAAACATTTAATAAAGATAGTTATCAGGTGATTGTTGACAAAATCAGCAATGTATTTATTATTTATTTATTTATATATTTATTTGGGGATTGAACCCAGGGACATGCCACCCCCCCACAGCTTCACCTTCAGCCCTATTTTTCATTCTTTTTTTTGGTGGCACTGGAGATTGAACCCAGTGGCATTCTATCTCTGAGCTACACTCCCCAGTCCTATTTTTTATTCTTTATTTTCAAACAGGGTCTCACTAAGTTGTGAGGAGCCTCACTAAGTAGCTGAGGCTGGCTGTGAACCTGCAATCCTCCTGTCTCAGCCTCGCAAGTACTGGGATTACAAGTGTGCGTCAGCAATTTCGAAAATAAGAAAAATACTTTATAAAGCAAAGTGTATTTTATAATAGATAAATAATGCTGCAACAGGACTGTTATCCCCAGCTACAGAAACATGTTCAAAATGTCATATTGCAAAGACATGAGAATGAAACTTGCACTAAGTGAGAAAAATCTTAGAAAAACTACATAATCAATCATTCTCACAGTTTCTTTTTTGTGGCTAGCAGAACAATTAAATATCTAATAATGATGGTTTACTGTCATTCCTCAAATTTCATAATATATAGCATCTGAAATACATTATAAAAATATTCCTTATTAACAGAAAAATTTCAAATATCTACACAATCTCAAGATGGTTCAGAAAGTAAAAGTATCAAAAAACTTAGAAAGTAGATTAATTTTCTTTGTAATTAATCAGCAATTTCCTACATAAGTTTCTGGAAAGCTCTATTTGACAGCAAACAGGAAACTTACATGTCCGAGTGTTGGCCCTCGGGGCATGATCGTAGCTTTGTTGATAGGCATTGCATCTTTTGTATAATATGCAATAATAGCGTGACCAGACTCATGATAGGCTGTGATGGTTTTGTTTTTGTTATCAATTTCTACACTTCTTCGTTCAGGCCCTAAGATTTAAAAAAAGGTGTATTTATGCTTTATATTTTATTTATTTTTTTATGCTTTTATTGGTACGTTACAGTCTCACATCATAATGTAGTGACAGCGACATACATGCACACAGCACTTGGCTGGGCAGTCTAGGGATTTGCTGTGAGGTGTTGGGTGTGGAGAAGGGTGTGACTGCTTTTGATGAGAGTGGTCCACAGTCACTGGCTCAACACACTCTGCTCCTCCTTTGCGGGAGCTGGTTTCTGAGCCCCTGGCACGAGCTCGCCAAGATGGTGCCGCCTCCATTCTCTACTCAGTAGGGGATGCACGGAGTCTCTGCTCTCTGTGCTACACCTAACTCCACCACATTTCCGCTGTCTCTTTTCTGCTGAGTTCTGACTCCTTTTCTTCTCTTGCCAAGAAGCATTCTTCCTGATGGTTGACTTCTGAGCTTCAGAGCAACTGAAACACACTCTCTCCCTGTATTCTACCATCTTTAATCCTATTTATTTATTTTCTGTGGTACTGTAGATTGAACTCAGGGGCATTCTACCTCTGAGCTACATCCCCAGCCCTATTGTTTTGTTTTAAAGTCTCACTAAGTTGCTAAGGCTGGCCTCAGGTCTGCGATCCTTCTGTCTCAGCTTCCGAAGTACTGGGATTATGCCCAAGTAAAATATATGTTAAGCCAAATGGTGTTGCTATTTTCAAGTATGTATTTTCATGACCCTGTAACCTTTCTTTCTTTTCTTCTTCATTTGTAGGGCTATCGATTGAACAAGGCCTGATGCATGCTAGGTAAGCACTGTATCACTAAGATTGAACAAGGCCTGATGCATGCTAGGTAAGCACTGTATCACTAAGTTACACCCCCAGCCCTACCTTTCTTTCTTAAATCTTTCTCTTATCAGTCAGGAAAAAAAAAAATCTTCTAAGAAAAAGACAAAAGTAATAAATGTACTACACTGAGCCGGGCATGGTGGCGCACGCTTGTAATCCCAGCATTCGGGAGGCTGAGATCGGAGGATCCGGGTTCGCGGCCAGCCTCAGCTACCTAGTGAGGCACTCCGCAACTTAGTGAGACTTGGTTTCAAAATAAAAAGAATAAAAAAATAGGGCTGGGGGTATAGCTTGGAGGTAGAAAGCCCCTGAGTTCAATCCCTAGTACCGCAAGAAATAAATAAATAAATAAATAAATAAATAAATAAATAAATAAATAAATAAATAAATGTACTACCCTAACTACACTATAAAGCTGAGTTCCAAGTCACTGACAAAATTAGTATTGTAATGAAAATGTTACATTTCATTGGCAATTAATTGACTCTCAAACAGGGAATCTTAAAACTACTACAAATCATGAATACTCAGACACTGAAGTTTTAGATTAAACTCAAAACAGCCAGTAGAATTACCTGTCTGGATAGATATTTATCCCCCAAAAAAGAATTTCTTCACTAACATAATGAAAATGATGAAACAGGAGAAAAAAAGAAAGAAAAGAGAAACCTACCCATTAGAATTTTATCTTTGGAAAATTCAAGCTCCTTCATGGTAACCATGTCTTTTCCATCAACGGCTGCCTTTAATGCAGCTTGGTTTACAAGATTCTCCAACTCTGCTCCAGAAAACCCAACAGTACCTCGAGCTATGATTTCTGGATCAACAGCTTTATAAAAAAGAAAACATAATATTAAAATTCCAATACAGCTTTTAAAAAGAAAAGCACTTCACAAAGAACTCACATTTAGAAGGAAAAAAAGAACACAATCATTCTAAAGTATAACAAAAGATTTATCTTAAAACAAACTTAATTTACTAAGTCTTGAAAAGTGCCAAAATATGCTACTAAAATTGCAACTAAGAAAAGTAAAAAGTTTTAAGTTTAACTTTGTCAAAACAAGCAATAAAAAATAAGATGGAGTTGCCTAATGTGAATGAGAAACTTCAAATATACCCTGTGTTAGCAGTCTAACACAGAATGTTGTCTGAAATTCAGGTAACATCCGGTTCCCTGAATTTCACCTTAAAATACCTTGGACATAAAAGCTCTCATGATTAGAGGAAATACATTTAGGTTTGTTTGTAAATGGATTCAGCTTTCCTGGAGCTTCCATCGAAGCTCAGCAGGTCCCTGACACCCCAGGTATCCTGTTTCACATTCTGCTCTGTTCCCATTTGGCCCCGAGCTGACTGAATCAGAAGCTGCTGCTTCAGGAACCTTTTCTATTATTTTGCATTTTATATTTGTATCAGAAGAACATCTATACAAATATACATCTTCAAATACATCAGTTTGAATACCCCCCTTCCACAGCCCCCCCCCCAAAACCTTGGAATCAGGATTCAAAACAGAATTTCCTAGATAATAGTGATTAAAGAATAGGCTTTTAAAAGGACATACGAATGGAAATAAAAAGGATATATAAATGAACTGGTCTTTTAAGATATTAATCAAGTAAAGATCACAAAGAGGCTGCGTAGATACATTACCATTTTGTAGCATTCATTTGCATTTCAGAATAAGACTTACACTTATCAAATTTTATTTTATTGAGATACCACTTCAAAATTTCTGTTCGACCTCTTACATCTGGCCTTGGAACTGTAACTTGCATGTCAAAGCGACCAGGACGTATTAAGGCACTAAGGAAAATAAAAAAGGTGAAAAGAAAATTTTAATTAATAAACTGATTATACTAAAACACACTGACTGAACACATGACTCAAATAACAGTTTTAATAAGCAGAAGGCAGCTGGGCACGGCAACACATGCCTGTAATCCCAGATACTTGGGAAGGCAGGCAGAATCTTGATTCTGAGACTCAAAGAGACAAAACAGAACCAGAAGGTAGGACAAAGGTTCATGTAGATACATGTGCAACTAAGGTAGCATATACTCTTAGATACAAACAAATTAAGGTTGGTCGGTCAAGGAACAAATAATTGTAGAGCAGACTATTATAAGAACCACATACCATTTCAACTCTTTACAGTGTTAGACTAGAGCATTAAGTAAAGATGAACTACTGAATAAATGAAAATATGACTGATTTCTATAATAAAATTTTAACATTAACTATAACTTAGCTTATTTTGATACCACAAAAAAATTATCTTAATTTTTATTTTTTTGTGTGTGGTGATAGGGATTGAACCCAGGAGGCATTATACCTCTGACATATATCCCCATTCCTATTTTTTTAATTTTGAAACAAGGTCTCACTAGATTGCTGAGGGTCTTGATAAATAGCTGAGGCTGGCCTTGAACCTGTGATCCTCCTGTCTCAGTCTCCCAAGTACTGACATCACAGGCATGTACCATCATGCCCTACCATAAATTTTACTTTTAAAATG
The DNA here is from genome assembly GCA_004027655.1 of Graphiurus murinus. Lineage (NCBI taxonomy): Eukaryota > Metazoa > Chordata > Mammalia > Rodentia > Gliridae > Graphiurus > Graphiurus murinus. Next base: position 20,234 of record PVLC010015743.1, read on the forward strand.
CTATCCACCTACAATTGTAGCAAAATATAAGAAAAAAGAAATCTTTTAATAGCTTTATTAAGATGTAATTCATATAAGACAATTTAAAATGGATAATTCAGTGGTTTTAATATATTCAGTGCAAACATAACTTCAATCCAATTCTAGAAAGTTCTCATCCCTACAAAAAGAAATCCATATCTGCTGGCAGTCACCCACCCCATTCTCCCAAGACTCAGGCAACCACTAATTTGTCTCTGTGGATTTGTTTATTCTAAATACTTCATATAAAGGTCTAAGGGAAGGGGAAGTTCATTAATGGAAATACCACGATCAACTATGTGTACATATGTGAAAATACCAATGTCAATCTCAGTACTCTGTATTGGGAAGAGGGGAAGGGGGAGGCAACAAATGCTGTGCGCATGTGTATCATTGTCATTATGATGTGAGACTGTAATGCACCAATAAAAACAAACACATTAAAAATGAAAATAAACACTTAATATAAATATAATCATACAATGTTTTGTGGTGGGCTTCTTTCTTAGCATTATGTTGTAGCATATGACAATATTTTACAAAAGTCTCTTCTTTTAAAAGTTTTTTTATTGGTGCATTGTAATCATACATCTTTGTTAGGTACAAGCTGATAAAGGCATACATGCACACATGTCTCATTTAACTCTTCCTCAATTCCCGCCCCACTCCCTCACCCTCCTCCTTCAAGTTCAGTTTAGTGATTGACTTTGATACGTTTGTCAAAGTACATCATGTGCATTCTTTTAATACTTACTTATCTAATGCCTCTGGGAAGTTTGTGGCTCCTATAATAATTACTCCTTCATTAGGTTTAAAACTAGAAGAAAAAAAAAAAAAAAAAAAAGAGTACATTTTCACTGAAAACTAAAGCCCAGCACACATACAGCAACGGCCTACACAAAACTGTTTATCACTAGCCTTAATAAGAGCCAGGAAGAAAGACTGGTACCCCTCCAGCGTCTGTGATCACACACCTTCATGAACCTCTACTCAACTTAGGAAAAGGTGAGCTCATAGGAAAAGCCTGAATGCCTGCTAAGATTTTAAAGAATTACTTTCAAGTTTACTAATTCAAAATATTTGTTCCTAGACTTCCTTTTTAGCTCCAAATGTCTCATATTTACTTTAGGATACTTCTTTAAAAGCAACACTATTTCATTTTATATTATGAACAATGATCTAAGGTCTAAATGCATCATAACACTCAAAATTAGTCATAAATTGTGTAGAAACCAGTGTACTACATTTTACTTGATTTATTTTATTGTATTTTAGCATTGCTGTGGATTGAACCCAGGGCCTTGCAAATACTTCACCCGTGAACTACACTCTTAGCCCATTTCTTTAATTATTTAGACTGCTAGTCTCAGCTTGAATCACTGCTTTCCTATCATGAATATAATACAACAAATCTGTATATATATCACAAATGTAAAAGAGAAGTTGATACATCAAATACCCAATTAGTATACATCAAATACCCAATTAGTAACAGAAATACTGCAATACCGAGAGAAAACCTTCACTTGACTTCATGCACTACACCGCTGCCTGTTTACATAATATACTTAGGCATTTTCATAGAATGTGACTAAATGCTTTATAGGAACAATTTGCTCAAGTTCACGTCTACATATATTAAATGCTGGGAGGTACCTGTGATCTTAAGTAATTTAAAAACAGGATAAATCCTGATTTTTAATATATCCAGAGACAAAGGAAGATTCAATTACCCATCCATTTCAGCAAGAAGTTGATTTATAGTCTGCCTTGAATACGGATGCATTGGAGACTCAATTCTCTTTCCACCGACAGAATCCAACTCATCAATAAATATAACACAAGGAGCATTTGCTTTTGCTTCCCCTAAGAAAATAGAAAAGATTCCAATAAGTTAAAAGAAATCAACACTTTTCAAACCATTCAAATATTAAAACCAGTAAGAATGTATGAAAGGGAAAAAAAAACACAAGGAGAAAAGACACAAAAGGAGATCTTTTTTTTTAAACCAAGAATAGTAACTTTGGGGGTAGGAAGGCCCATACCAAGAAGAATGATACAAAACTAAACAAACAACTATTCATTCTTCTTGTACAAATATGCAAGGTTGGGTTTGAGGTTGATAATTCCCACTTACATACTACAGAATCAAATAAAATGAAAATAGGCTTAGAGCTTTTCAGCAGCCTTTAACCTCAGCTAGCACTTCTACTAGTTTTTAGTTATGATTCAGTCTACTGAGAAGAAGCACAACTCTGTTTCAGTTCATATATTATGTCATCTGAAACCAGAATCTTACAATGCTTCTTTCCACTATCAATCACAAGCAATTAGCAAAGAAACACTCTTCCCCTAAAATGAACAAAATTTAGCACTGTATAAAAGATTATTCAAAACCTACTAAAAAGGTTTCTTATACGGCTGGCTCCCACACCCACAAACATCTCATCAAATTCTGATCCAGAAGCGTAATAAAAAGGAACATCAGCTTCTCCTGCCACAGCCCGGGCAAGAAGCGTCTTTCCTGTTCCTGGTGGTCCAACTAAAAGAATTCCTGAAAGAAAAAGTAAACAACAATTCAAAAAAAAAACTTTTAGTTCCTTATTATGAGCCTCTAAAACAAATAATCATTAATTTATATAATTTTGAGGTTGCAGGTACACCAATGATCAATATTCTGGTCAGCAAAACATATTAATCACTGCCAATGATTTACTTCAGGATCTTCTCTAGAACTAATTTTCCTGTATCACTTAAATATTATTTTTACATGTCAACAATTATGAGTTTAAGTCAGTTTATAAGAAGATAGAATACACATTAAAAGACAAGCAAGTTAAGCGCAGTGGCACACTTTGTAATCTCAGTACTTGGAGGGCTGAGACAGGAGAATCACAAATCCCGGGCCAGCCTCAGCAACTTAGTGAGACCCTGTTGCAAACAGAAACTGGGCTAGGGGTACAGCTTGGATGTACAATGCCCCTGGGTTCAATCCCCTGTACCATAAGTAAACAAACAAATGACCAAAAATTAAAAAAGAACTGCTACATGTGACCTTGGATTAGGTCTTGACTATGGGGCAGAAGCTGGAGACACCACAAGAGATACTATGAGAACACATGCTAAAACTGGGATATGCTCTGTGAATTTGATAATTGTGTAGTATTCATGATTAATTTAATGATTTTAACAATTCCATTGGAATTATATAAAAATATTCTTAGGAAATACTCAAATATTCAGGAATAAAGGAGCAATATGTCTACAATCTACTCTCAAATGGTTAAAAAAAACACTTGTATGTAGAGAGACAAAGTGAGAGCCGGGCGTGGTGGCGCACGCTTGTAATCCCAGCATTCGGGAGGCTGAGACCGGAGGATCCGGGTTCGCGGCCAGCCTCAGCTACCTAGTGAGGCCCTCCGCAACTCAGTGAGACTCGGTTTCAAAATAAAGAATAAAAAATAGGACTGGGGGTGTAGCTCGGAGGTAGAATGCCCCTGAGTTCAATCCCCAGTACCGCAAAAAAAAAAAAACAAAGTGAGCAAAATTTTCCTTAAAGTTTCATATCAAAATTTTAAATTATAAAAAAAGACTGTAGAACCATGTGTCTGCAATAAACCCTTATTTTTAAAAATAGCAAATAGGCTGGGTGTGGTGGTGTATGCTTGTCATTCCAATACTTGGGAGGCAGAGACAGGAGGATCACAGGTTCTCGGCCAGCCTCAGCAACTTAGTGAGGCCCTGTTTCAAAATAAAAGAATAAAATAGGGCGGGGAGTAAAGCTCAGAGATAGAATGCCCCTGGATTCCATACCCTTTAGTATGGGGGGAAAAAAATCAGTTTTATCATTTAAAATCTAATAAAATTATTGATTAGTGTTAATTTTTTTTTACATCAAATCATAGTAAAGGAAAAATATCTCACCTTTTGGGAGTTTACCTCCAAGCACAGTGAATTTCTGTGGATTTTTCAAGAACTCAACAACTTCTTGTAATTCTTGTTTAGCTTCCTCCACCTAAATGACACAATTTGTGAAATAATTTTAAGTAATGGCTAAATTTGGTTAAGTAATCAAGGCCACTTCTTTAAAAAATAAATAAATCACGCATGTAATTTGGATATGAAATTAACTTGGCTTTCTCTTAAAAAAAAAAAAAAAAAAGAATACAAAAATCTCCTCTAACACACACACAAAAGGTTTTCTCCTGACCCTTATTTCCAAATATGCAGTCTCATTATTTTGGAACTGGGGATGGAACCCAGGAGCATTCTACTTCCAAGCTACACCCCCAACCCTATTTTATTTTTACTTTGAAACAGGGTCTCGCTAGATTGATGAGTCTCACTACCTGCTGAGGCTGTCCTCGAACCTCAGATCCTCCTGTCTCAGCCTCCCAAGTACTGGGATTACAGCCGTGCGCCACCACGCCTGGCTAGTCTCCTTATTATGCCAACAAAAATCATTTGAACTTCTTATATTTTCTCAGTGAGAAAAAAGGCACCAAGTACATTGGGCAGGGTTAAAAACAAGCCACCTAGAAAGAAGCATAAGAGAATATGGAACACATCTTTAGGCTAAAGAGCAATTGGAAAACCTAAAACTTTGAGGTCATGATTACTTTGTATGTCTAGGAAATCTCCCAGAAATATTTTCAGAAAATATCACAATTGTTAAAGAGATACAAAAATTTTTCAGGTTTTGGTTTTGGCTAGGTTTGGAATAGTCCTTCAAAGTTATTCTGATTATATTATTAAGATTTTATTAAAATTTCTTTGAAGTTAAAGGTTAAAAACAAATCTCTTCTGACTTCTAAACCCAAAAGAAATATTTACCTATGTTCATCAAGACACCTGTACAAAAATATCCAGACCAATACTACTTGTGCCAAAAACTAGGCAGAAACAAACTTTCCTCCTAAATTACAATAAATATACAGTATTAAGCTATTTGTATAATGGAATATTATGCAATGAACATAAATGAATTACAATTCCAGATAACATAGCTGGATCTCACAAACATTATGTTGGGGAAAAGAAGCAAGATGCAAAAGGGAAATTCTAAATGTATTACACTTATAAAAAAACTCAAAAACGGGAAAAAAAAAAAAAACTAATATATAATACCAGACGGGACAATAATTATATTTAGGATTGGGGAGACGGTAACTAAAAAGAGGGTTCAAGGAGACTGGGGTCTATTAATGGTTTGTTTTTTGAGCTGGGAACTGAGAAATGAGATCACTCAATGAAAATTTATGACTTGTACACTTTTATGTGGATTGTTAAAGTTCAATGAAATTTATGTTTAAATACTTTGGAAGGCTGAGACAGAAATATCATAGGTTCAAGGATAGCCTTGGTAACTTAGTGAGACTCTCAGCAACTAAAGAGACCCTGATTCAAAACAAAAAATAGGCTGGAGTACAGCTTGGAGGTAAAATGTCCCTAGGTTCAATTCCCAGTACCAAAAACAAAAGCTAAAACAGGTTCTAGGCCAGCACAAGCAACTTAGCCAGACCCTCAGCAACTCAGGGAGACCCTGTTTCAAAATTAAAAAAAGGAAGCTGAGCGTGATGGCATATGCTTATAATCCCAGTACTTGGGAGGCTGAGACAGGAAGACTGCAGATTTGAGGCCAGTCTCAGCTACTTAGTGAGGACCTCTGCAGCTTAGTGAGACCCTGTTTCAAAATAAAGGATAACGAATAGGGCTGGGGCTGGGCGTGGTGGCACATGCTTGTAATCCCAGTACTTGGGAGGCTGAGATTGGAAGATTCGGGTTCAAGGCCAGCCTCAGCTACTTAGTGGGAATCTCTGCAACTTGGTGAGACCCTGTTTCAAAATAAAGAATAAAAATAGGACTGGAGGTGTAGTTCAGAGGTAGAAGTTCAATCCCCAGTACTGCAAAAAAAAAAAAAAAATAGGGCTGGGGGTCTAGCTCAGAGTGAATGCCCCTGGGTTCAATCCCAGTACTAAAAAGGAAAAAAAAAAATTATGATGTCATTTGAATTGTAAGAATAAAGCAAAAGAGATTAAAATCATTTACTCCTCTCTCCCAACCTCTGTGGCAAGAGTATTCCTGGTTGAACAATATAAAATCTATTGAGGAAAATAAGGTTAATGGGAGCATGAAATAAAGTTATAAACTACCTTTATTAATATTTTAAGGCAGATGTGTAAAACCTTATGTATATTCAGAAATTCTGGGAAAAGAAATTATTCCTACACAGCTCTTTTTTTGGCAGTAATGGAGACTGAACTCAGAGGCATTCTCTCTGAGCTATGCCCCCAGCCCTTTTAATTTATTTTTAATTTTTAAAAATTTTTTATGTTGCTCAGAATTGAACCCAGGGGCATTCTACCTCTCAACTATACACAGCCCTATTTTGTTTTTTTATTTGAAACAGGGGCTCGCTAAATTGCTGAGAGCCTCACTAAGTTGCTAAGGCTGGCCTCAAACCTGTGATCCTCCTGCCTCAGCTTCCCAAGTATTGGTATTACAGGTATGCGCCACCATGCCTGGCTCCTTTTTATTTTTTATTTTGAAATTAGGTCTCACTAGGTTGCCATGCCCTGGCCTCAAACCTGTGATCCTCCTGTCTCAGTTTTCCAAGTACTAGGATTATAAGCATGCATCACCATGCCCGGCTACAAGCTATTTAAGAAATGGTAAAACTGGGCATGGTGGTGCACACCTGAGACAGTAGCATCACAGATTCAAGGACAGCCTCATCAATGTAGCAAGACCCTCAGCAACCTAGTAAAACCCTGTTTCAAACCAAAACACAAAAAGGGCTAGGGTGTAGCTAAAAGGTAGAATGCCCATGGGTTCACTCCTCAGTACCAACCCCACCCCCTACCCCGACACACACAAAGTACTGGCAGGAACTGTGTAAAAACAATAATGAAGAAATAAGTAGTACAACTGAATTACTTCGTGAAAATTTATATTTTATAACAGTAATTTCAGCATGGAAAACTTTGGGAGGATTTGCCTTGCAATGTCTCCCCTTCTCTTAAAGTTTAGTTTTGTACTGAGAAAACCCCTCACCTCAAAAGTATAGAATATTCAGTAAATAATTACACATTGCAGGCAGAAAAACCTGCCTTGGCTGACCAGAGCCATGTATCCATTCTATTCATTGAGAAATATGTATTGTCTAAAGTGTTTTAGACATTAGAGTTTGAAAGATCAGCAAGAGAAACAGGTGAAGAGGTATCACTTATTGGCTATAATACTATGTATAAGCACAAATATTATATGCAAGAATCTAAGTAATTTGTTCAAGATTACACAGCCAATAAGTATAAAAATGAAGTTGAAATCTGTGTTTGACTTTAAAGTCCACGTTCATTCCACCTCACTGTGCTGCTCCTTTGCAAGTCAATACTAAGTCCTAGCCTGAAAGAAGACTTGATCTTCTGCCATCGTTTTCCCAGAACAACCTTTAGAAACAAGGGAAGCAAAGAAAGCTTAACTTACGCCTTTAACATGTTCAAAGGTGACGTTCTTCATCTGGACAGGATCTACTGCAGAATCAAGCCCTGTGGTTGTCCGGAAGCGGACTAAAGGGAATAAGACAGATGTTTACATGTGATAGATTAATAAAATTCCAACCACTTTTGTTTTGTTTTTGCAATACTGGGGATTGAACCCAGGGTCATTCTACCTCCAAGCTACACACTCAACCCTATTTTGTATTCTTTATTTTGAAACAGGGTCTCACTAAATTGCGGAGGGCCTAAGTAGCTAAAGTTGGCCGTGAACCTGTGATCCTCCTGCCTCAGCCTCCCAAGTACTGGGATTACAAGAGTGCACCACCATGCCCACTCACTTTAGTTTTTTGATGTAGAAAACAACGCCTAGAAAAAGTGAATGTCTCAGAGACTTAAGTTCATACATATTAAGTCAGAGTCAACAGTAGAAACTAAGCTCTTCTGGATTTCTATACTATATTCAAGGAGCAGGTGATTCACATTAAAGACACCTATCTGTACTTTCCAATTAAAACCAGGAATTATTTTCCCTTGCTCTTTGTAATATCTAATGATAGACATCAATCTTAATAGTTATCAAACCTCAATGTGAAACTTAGCAATACCCTCAGCTACTTTAGTGAGACCCTGCTTCAAAATAAAAAATTAAAAAAAGCTGGGATTTATCCTGGAGGTAAATGCCCCTGGATTTAATCCTCAGTACCAAAACAAAATAGTAATTCTAGAATGGAATTAGTTTTATTTTATTTTTTGGGGGGGTGGTGCTAGGGATTGGACCCTGAGGTGATCTACCACTGAGATACACCCCAACCCTATGTGTATTTTTTATTCGGAAACAGGGTCTCACTAACTGATGCAAGCCTCACTGAGTTGCTGAGGCTGGCTTTGAACCTGTGATCCTCCTGTCTCAGCCTCCCAAGTACTGAGATTACAGGCCTGCGCCACCATGACCGGCTCTGGAATTAGTTTTAGACCTGCAAACTAAAAAATTCTGGACTCATTTGAAGCTTTTTTTTTTTTTTCCCCGGTACTGGGGATTGAACCCAGGGGCATTCTACCGCCCAGCTACATCCCCACCCCTATTTTTTTATTCTTTATTTTGAAACAGGATCTTACTGAGTTGCAGAGGGCCTCACTAAGTAGCTGAGGTTGGCCTCGAAACTGGATCCTCCAGTCTCAGCCTCCCAAGTACTGGGATTACAAGCGTGCTCCACCACGTCCAGCTATTTGAAGTTATTTTAAAAAATTTCAATTTATGGGTTTATCTTGGAAAAAGAAGACTATTTTTGTTGTATTAGTATTATAAAATTCTTTTATATAGTTTTAAGATTTGATCACTGGACAGGTATCATTTTCTAAAGATGTGGGAAACTAACCACCACTAGGAATAAAAGGCTTTGCTGTGTCCTGAGCTGGTCAAGCGTCCCCGTGCTGGGAGGCTGCTCGTCAGCATGGCAATGCTGGAGGAGGGGGGCTCTCCAAAGGGACAGCCCAGCTGCAGGTCATCGGGGATGCAGCTCACAGAGGGATTAAGGTAATTCTTATGGAATGATGAATTCGTTTTCACAAGAAGGTTATTATAAAAAGAACAAGCCCAGCCAGGCGCAGTGGCATATGCCTGTAATCCCAATACTTGGGCGGCTGAGACAAGAGGACTGCAGGTTCAAGGCCAGCTTTACCAACCTAGCAGGACCCTGTTTCAAATAAAATTAAATAAAAAGGGCTGGGGTTGTAGCTCAGATGGAGAATACCCTTGGATTCAATCCCCAGCACCAAATACAGAATAAATAAATACATAATCAATCAAGCAATCTGGCACCTCTCTTGCCACTCTGGCTGCCTATCATCATGCAGTCTCTCTCTGGCAGACTCCCTCCCCTGTGATTCAATTCACCAAGAAGTCCTCACTACAGCCTAATTATGTCCTTGAACCTCTAGAATGTGAACTAAAATTTTTTTTGTAAAGTACCCTGCATTTCATTGTAACAACAAAAAATGGACTGATACAGGCCTACGTTGTAAGCCTATAAACTTTAATACTCTTATCCTGATTAACCATGAAAATGCAATGAATATTAAAAAGAAAAATTACAAGTGAGATAAATAAAAAGAGACATATTTACCAGATAAGAATGGGTTTTTTAAAAGCCCATAAATGCCAAACAGCAGCAGCACAAAGAGAATCAGACGAGTCCGCCTTAAGGAATCTAGAAGAGAAAGAGGAAGCCTCATGTCAATCAATACCAATAAGATCTGCAGCTAAATAAAACACAAACAGTAAGTTATTATTGATAATCCCATTTCATCACAGAATTTTTTTTTTGTACTAGAGATTGAACCCAGAGGCATTCTACCTTCGAGCTACACCCCCAGCCCAATTTTATTTTTATTTGGAAACAGGGTCTCGCTAGGTTGACGAATCTCACATGTCTTGCTGAGGCTGTCTTCAAACCTGCAATCCTCTTGTCTCAGCCTCCCAAGTACTGAGATTACAACCGTGCACCGCGACGCCCGGCTATGAGATACATTGGAAACCTAGCATTCTTCTGCAGAATTATCATGATTTCTTTTCAGCCCTCATCCCCCCAAAATTTCAGGAAGACACATACTTCTGTCCTCAACTTCAATTTTTCTCTTGAGAAAGTAAAACCACCAATACATTTCCATTTCCACATAAATTATAACTACAGGAGAATATAACCAATATAAAGATGATTTTAGAAAAGTTATTTATAATTTAAATGTAGGACTATGACATTCTTTCAGTTATTCTTCTAAAATAAACTTACCATTGGTTTTTTGGGTTAGTGCTTGAGCTTTCAGAAAACCCTCTGCAAAACCAGTTTTAAATGCATCTTGATGAGCTTCAGGTATGTTTTTGGTTTTCATGAGTTTGTCCAAACTTTCAACATCTGATCCTCTGTCCCGCAAAAGAAACCCCTAAAAGACATAATACAGCACAACGGTAATAACTGACTGTAGATAATGATACTTCCCAGTAGTACTGTGACTCCCACAAGAAAAAATCACGAAAATCCTAGAATTTAGACTGGCATGTTAACACACACCTGTAATTCCAGGACTTGGGAGGCTGAGACAGGAGGATCACAGGTTTATGACCAGCCTCAACAATTCTGTGAGACCCTCCACAACTTAGTGAGACCTTGTTTCAAAATTTAAAAATAAGATCAGGCCAGGCATGGTGGCACACACTTGTAATCCCAGCATTTGGGAGGCTGAGACTGGAGGATCTGGGTTCGCAGCCAGCCTCAGCTGCTTAGTGAGGCCCTCCGCAACTTAGTGGGACCCTGTTTCAAAATAAAGAATAAAAAATAGGACTGAGGGGTGTAGCTCAGAGGTAGAATGCCCCCAGGTTCCATTCCCAGTACTGCAAAAAAATAAAAAAATAAGATCAGGCTGGGGGTGTAGTTCAGAGATAGAATGCCCCCAGGTTCAATCCCCAGTACAGAAGGAAAAAAAAAAAGTCTGAGAAAATTTAATTTGTATTGCCAATGTGAAGAAATAGATTAAAGATTCAACAATGAATTACTTACTCAATGGCTAGGATTCCAGCACTAGAACCTATTAAGAAACTGACATTATTCTCTGTAAGAATACTGCAGTAAACTGAAAACAGTTAAAAGATTACATGATATCTTAAGGGTTTTAATGGCTGAGGTTTGCACCTATTTTTCTGTTAGATTTAACTTAATTTACTGTTTATTATGCATCTTCTATATAGTAGGCCCTGTGTCAAATTCGGAAGATAAATAAGTCATTGATCTGAAAGTTTTCAGTCTATTGGGAAAAGATACATAAATAAGTTTTTTTTTTTTTTTGCAGTACTGGGGATTGAACTCAGGGGTGTTATACCTCCGAGCTATACCCCCAGCCCTATTTTTTATTCTTTATTTTGAAACCAAGTCTCACTAAGTTGCGGAGTGCCTCACTAGGTAGCTGAGGCTGGCCTCGAACCCGGATCCTCCGGTCTCAGCCTCCCGAATGCTGGGATTACAAGCGTGCGCCACCACGCCCGGCTCCATAAATAAGTTTTTGAAATAATTTTGACACTATGCTGGAAGTACTAGGGAGGGTAGTAAATAAATGCCACCTAAGGAAGAGAGGAAAGACCTAACAGAGAATGGGACATCAAAACCATACACACTCAGAAAAATCTGACAGCGGCATGAAACAGTGCTCAGAACAGTTAGAAATCTGACAGGCCTTAACTACAAGAGAAGCGGATGAAGGAAGCATGGGGGTCTACTCAAGGATGAAACAGAAAAATGGTAAGTGGAGGTCAAACGAAATCCTTGTGAAGCACCAGCCATGCAGTCAGATCATCATTTATTTATTTAATTTATTTATTTATTTTTGCAGTATTGGGGATTGAACCCAAGGGCATTCTACCTCCAAGCTACACCCCCAGCCCTGTTTTTTTTTTTTGCGGTACCAGGGATTGAACTCAGGGGCATTCTACCTCCGAGCTACACCCCCAGCCCTATTTTTTATTCTTTATTTTGAAACCGAGTCTCACTGAGTTGCAGAGTGCCTCACTAGGTAGCTGAGGCTGGCCGCGAACCCAGATCCTCCGGTCTCAGCCTCCCGAATGCTGGGATTACAAGCGTGCGCCACCACGCCCGGCTCCCAGCCCTGTTTTTTATTCTTTACTTTGAAACAGGGTCTCAACAAGTTGCAGAGGGCCTCACTAAGTAGCTGAGGCTGGCCGTGAACCTTCGGTCCTCCTGTCTCAGCCTCCCAAGTACTGGATTACAAGCGTGCGCCACCACGCCCAGCCAAGATCATCACTTTAGAAAGACTCCCGGGTGGCACTCTGGAGGCAAGACTGGAGACAGCAAGAGTAGAGGCAAGGAGGCAAGAGGACACTTAGTTCTCTGCCTCTGCACTGCAGGAGAAGTGAGGTCTAGAGGAAGACTTAGGCAGTGTTCAAAAATCTGGATCCCCGGGATTTAGTCATCGGTAGATACGAGAGTAGGAAAGAAGACAGATCTACACTGATTGCCAAGTCACTGGCCTGGGCAGATGCTACTTACTAACACAGGGAATAGAAGCAGGTGTGGGTTCAAAGGAAAAAAAAAAAAAAGAGCAGATGTTTCATCAACAAGTAGAGAAAAGTCTGATGCCCCGGAGAGGTATAGGAATAAGAATTACACAAGTTGTTAATTCCTTATCATCAGTGGAAAGAAGGGAAAAAATCTGTCAGCCAACAAACGAAAGCAAATGTTTAAAATTCTCATTGTCTTAATAAACTGAAAACTACTGCTTTTTTAAACACAGAAAAAGGTCTAGTTACCTTCACAAATGATGGCGCTGTATTCTGTGTTTCTGCTAATCTTTCAGAAGTGGACTGTAGACGTCGTGTCCTTGATTTCAAAGTTTTAAAACCCCGAGACTGTATGAAAACTGAACAAAACAGTACCATTTGCTTTGTAAATTGATACAACAATAAATGAATAAGGTATCTGGAACTTATTTTTTGGCATAAAGTAAAACAAAATCTGATTCCCTTTTTTCAAAATGAATAGCAAATTCTATTAACATTTATTGATAATCCATCATGTAGTTCACTGATTTCAAATTCTTTTTTGGGGGGCGGTACTGGGGATTGAACTCAGGGGCATTCTACCTCCCAGCTATACCCTCAGCCCTATTTTTTACTTTATTTTGAAACCGGGTCTCACTAAGTTGCAGAGTGCCTCACTAGATAGCTGAGGCTGGCCGCGAACCCGAATCCTCCGGTCTCAGCCTCCCGAATGCTGGGATTACAAGCGTGCGCCACCACGCCTGGCTGATTTCAAATTCTTAATTTTACTGAACTCATGTATACCGTTTTGTGACACTATGCTACTGATTTCCATTACTAAGAACACATATTTTGATATATTTAGATGAGATAAAGCCCCTCTTATTTGTATTCTTATTTTGTGTGTGTGGTACTGGGGATTGAACTCAGGTGCATTCTACCTCTAAGCTTCACCCCCAGACAGACCTACTTTATTTTTTATTTTGAAACAGTGTCCCACTAAGTTGCGGAGGGCCTCATAAAGTTGCTGAGGCTGGCCTCGAATCCATCATCCTCCCGTCTCAGCCTCCTAAGTATTAGGATTACAAGCATGTGCCACCATGCCTGGCTTATTTGTATTCTTTCCCAACAAGTTCTCAGTTATTCTAACTTAAGTTTAAACCTGGCTTCACAATTTTCTAAACAAGTCTTTAGAATTTTTATTTGAAGTATACTGAATTTATAAATTTGAGCATAAATGTATACTGTTAAAATACCAACTTCTTCCAAACAGGATTGTGGCATTCGCTCATTTTATTTTACTTCACTCTTTTAAAATTTCTTTTAGTAAAGCTTCACACACCTACATATGTGTACATGTATATATGGTGTATACTTCTTTTTTTTTTTTTTTTTTTTTTTTTGCGGTACTGGGGATTGAACTCAGGGGCATTCTACCTCCGAGTTATACCCCCAGCCCTATTTTTTATTCTTTATTTTTCACCCCTAGACAGACCTACTTTATTTTTTATTTTGAAACAGTGTCTCACTAAGTTGCGGAGTGCCTCACTAGGTAGCTGAGGCTGGCCTCGAACCTGGATCCTCCGGTCTCAGCCTCCCGAATGCTGGGATTACAAGCGTGCGCCACCACGCCTGGCTAGTGTATACTTCTTGTCAGATGAAACATTAAATGGGTTTTGAAGAAACTGTAAATAAAACCTACTGCTAAAATAGAAGAAAGCTATTGATTTTTATGCATTAATCTTGTATGATACCAAAGTGAACTCACTATTTGAACTACTCTTCAAACTTTATGGGTTATAATCAATCTTCTTGGGTCAATTTTGCTAACTTATAGTTTAGACGACTGTCTGTTTCAACACACTTCTATTTATAAAATAAAAGTATACACACCATTTTATAATCTTAAAATCATCACCGTATGTGTGGTAGTTCTCATTTTCACTTCCAAGGTTGTTTATTTTGTTATTTTGACTTGTTGGGTTATTTTATTTTATTGGTTTTTCCAAATTAAATTTGTTTTTGGTTTATTTATGTAGAATTACTTCTTAGCTAGGTGCAGTGGCACACACCTATAACCCCAGCAACCTGGGAGGCTGAGGGACTCCAAGTTTGAGGCCACCTTGGGCAACTTCGCTACGCTCTATCTCAAAATAAAAAATAAAGAGAGCTGGGGATGTAGGTTGGTGGTAGGCAACCCTGGGTTCAATCTGCAGTACTAGGGAGGGAGGGAAGGCAAGATTTCTTTTTATTTTTTATGCATATTTTATCCATATCAATTTCTTCTACTATTTCCTCTTAGAAATCATTTTCCTTTAGAAAACAGATTCAGATTTTCACTGTAGTTTATTAATGTCTTGTAATTTCCGTTTTGATTTCCCTCCCTTGAGTCACAAGATACTCAGAGCAGTATTTGTCTTAATTATTCTGTCTTCTACATTAATCATCTCTTCAGAGAATTATTGGTCTCTGCTCAACTTAGTGCTTCTAATAGCAAATGGGAGTCCTCAACACTACCAACCCAGTGAACATGCTCGGACCTTGGTCAGGGACCGTGCGAATGAGCAGGCCACTCTGAGTTTATGTGTGATTCAAAAACACAACGCCCTGGTGTACTGTCTTGCTTCTTTCGTGGGCATTAATGCTAAAATCTGAAGTCTTTGAAAAGAGATTCACCCAAACATATACACAAGCACAGGTGCGTACCTTATTTGAAAGGTGTTTTCTGCGAATTGTAGCCTAAAAGTTAACAGCCATACTTACTCTATGATTGGCCCAGTTTTACCAATCTTTCAACTGTTTACAATATCAACAATTCCAAAGCCCACTCATTAACCCCGAGACTGGGGCTTTTCCTGAGTTCAATGAGAAATACAAGTATTCATGTGGTTCATGACACTTAAGTTCCATAAAACAGGGAATGTATCCTTTTCATTTACAACTATCCTTATCATCTAACACGTATCACTAGTGCCTGGTACTCAGTAAATATATGAATAAATGCAAATTTGATATTACCTACTTTATTACTTATTAAAAGTCTTCAAATTTCTGGTCCTTTAATGAAAATCTCTGGTGGTCCCCTAACTTTTTTCATAATAATGTTTTTTTCCTGCCCTTTCCATAGGCTTTTGAATAAGGAAACAAATGTGCTTAGTCAATTATTTTGAAACAGGTTTAAGTAAGTTCTGTGGAATTTGCTTTACTGTGGCACTTATTGATCACACACACAGGTCAGATACATATTACATATGTCCCATACCAAAACTTAAATAGACTTAAACAAATCAATTCCAAACACTTTAAGTCCTATTGCATGCTGTAAATGGATGACTATAATCAATAAGAACATTAAAAAGGACATCTTAAAATACCAAGTAAATCTATTATGTTTTTTAAAATAAATACAGTTGTTTCATACCTGGCCAGTACTGAAGATTTGAACAAAGGCGTTGAAGAGTTCTTGGATGTTGTCTGTACAAGCAAGAGGAGCGTAAAGTACTAAACATATCTAAGTAACCTGCAGGGAAATTGAAAAAGTAAATTTCCTAACTACCAAACCAAAACCATATATGAAATATATTGTATCAAAAATTAGAAAAGGAATTTTACCTTTTATTTGCCCACAATATGGCTTTGCTTTTATAAAAATATCTAAATCATTGTTCATCTAATTACTTTAAATTCTGTAGTTCTTCATTTTACTATCACGTTTGGTTAGATTTTCTTTTTTTTTTTTTGCGGTACTGGGGATTGAACTCAGGGGCATTCTACCTCCGAGCTATACCCCCAGCCCTATTTTTTATTCTTTATTTTGAAACCGAGTCTCACTAAGTTGCGGAGTGCCTCACTAGGTAGCTGAGGCTGGCCGCAAACCCGGATCCTCTGGTCTCAGCCTCCCGAATGCTGGGATTATAAGCGTGCGC
>PVLC010015744.1:0-34301 GCA_004027655.1 Graphiurus murinus
ACTAAACTGACCAGGAGATAGGGGGAGGGTGGGTGGGAATTGGGGAAGGGTTAATGAGAAATATGTGCATGGATGTCTTTACCTGTACTAGTTTGTACCCAACAAAAATGTGTAATTAACCCTGTTGTACCCAAGAAATGTATAAAATTCCATGCTAAAAAATTAAAAAAAGAAATAAAAAATTAAAAAAAAAATAAAACAGTTGCTTCCACCCTATGAATTGCAATTAATATTTACTTTTGATGAATTATTTAATATTTGAATTACAGATATGGAAAATTTGTCAGGTGAAATACTTGAATCTCCACTGATCTCTCACTTATTTTCTAAATTAAAAGAGAAAATAATAGTTTTTAAGAATCATTTGGGCATCTCAAATATCTAATAAGATACGATCTTATTATAAAGCCCTCTATACATATTTAAAATCAAACCCCCATAAGATTTAAATAGCATCCCTAAATTGTTTTGATATCCTTCCACAAAAAGCTCCATCTAATTATGAAGTATGATTATTGATATTTTGAAAAAATGCATAATTAGATTTAGTACCTAATAGTAAAGGGTCTTAGATTTAAGAGTGTTTGATATCTCATAACATGTGGACTGCTGACTAGTAGGCAAAAGAGATAACTCATGGCCAGTGGTACACATTTTCCTGAATGTAACGGTTAATGACACAAAAGAAAAGAAAAAAAAAAGCAAAACATGCCTTTTTCTTCAAAGAGTAAAATGAAATAATTTAATTCACCTAACCCATTATTATTTTTGGTTTAAATCTGAGTATGAAAAAGTTAATAAGCTTAGCCATCTGTTTCAGAATCATAGCAGTCCTCCATGACTCCCACACCCAAAGAAATTTAATCCAAACATTTGGATGTTTATATAAAGACAAACCTTTATAAATATGTGCATATTTTACTTGTATTTACATTTCAAAAACAATTTCTGGAAAAATCTACAGTTTCCATGTCATGTATTAGATACTGAAGGGCATATAGATATGTCATTGAAAGAAATGCATTTCTGAATAATTGAATTTTGGGGATTAGCTGCATATCAAACTATGAGAGTTCATAGACAATATCAGGTATGTAAATTTATAACCCGATTTTATATGTATTTCATATTTGTAATTTTCAAAGTCATTCATACATATAAGATTCAGTTCAAACTTGAAGCAAATATATGAATATCAATCATAACTCTCTCTCCTCATTTTGACAATTGAATATGGGTTAGAAATAACCACCATAGTGTTTTAGATATAGGCCATGGATTATATTTTGCAATGGTGATAAAAATATAACAGCTCTTTTAATTTTTTGCTTTTAAATTATAAAATGGAGAAACAATGGAACTTAAACTCTAAAGTTATGTTAAGTATTAGATTAGTTATTTTATTAATAGTGCTAGGATCAGAATCTTGCATATTTTAAGGGATCAATGAAGATTCACTATTATTATTACTATTATTGTTGTTGTTATTACAAAAAATGACAGAATACTGGATTGTATTCTAACTTTGCAAAAGATAGAAATTTGAATTAAGCTTGTGAATCAGTAAACTATAGCATTTGTAAGGAATATGTGAAAAAATTGTAGAAATGCATTGTAACTAAGCAATATGAGGATGCTTATGTAAAAGACATTACATGCCATATCTATAACTGTTTTTTGCAAACATAGATAGATAGATAGATGATAGATAGATAGATAGATAGATAGATAGATATAGATATAGATATAGATATAGATATAGATATAGATATATAGATTGTTGCTGTAGTTTGGGTCTTAAATATTCCCTACATGGCCATGGGTTAAAGATTTGATCCTTAGCTAAGTGCACTATTGAGAAGTGGTGGACCTTTAGGTCATAGGTCTTAACTAGAAGGAAATTGGGTCATTGGAGGCACATACTCAAGGGATTATTGGTGGCTCAGCCCTTCCATTTCATCTCCCTGGTTCCTGGACACCATGACCTGAGAAGCTGTCTCTTCCACCTGGTTCCGCTGTTACGCCCTGCTTTGCCATGGTACACTACCAAAGCTAATAGGGTCAAGAGACCATGATCTGAAACTTTCGAACTGTAAGCCAAATAAACTTTTCCTCCTTATCTGTTGATTTTCTCAGACATGGTTTTATAGTGGTGGAAACCTAACACAGTCATATAATCTCAAGATCAAGGAGACTGGAGAGAATAGTTCTTTTCTTGACTGCAGTCATTGTGATGCCTGTATCTCATTGTTGTTTTCCCAATGCCTGGAGTATTATTAGTTATACCAAATAACATGTATCTATATTAAAAATATATATTTGGCAGGATAATTGGTACTTTCAAAATCAGATCAGGACAGGTGAAAGTCATCTTGGTCTGGAAATAACCCAGAGAAAATGATAGCAATAACTATAAACATAATGCCATTTCATTTTCCTTGGCAGAATAATGAAAATTAAAAATGTTATGGCTGGTTCTTTTATACTGAATCTTTTCTAGAGCTGTGGATATAAAGAAATGGAAAGATGATAAGGAAACATTTAGTTCACATCTTTCTATTTCCAATGACAATAGGATTTCAACCATCTAAGCCAAATGCTTACACATATGTTTGTAAAATGGGGAGGGAGAGAAGCAAAAATTAAAGAATAGACATCTCATAAGAGGCTTTGCTTGGCTTAGATGATTTGATTTGTGCCACCTCTAATCCAGTTCAAAAATCAGGAATCACAATTCTGTGTGGCCCGAGAAGATTCCTGAGCAATGAAGAAGAGAATACTTGTAGGATTTAAACTTAGATGTCTCCCTAGTTAGGTTTATTCTCACTCTCACCTGGACAGAGAATCACCTCTTTTTTGTATATTTCTGTTGGTGGTTTTCTTTTACAAAATTCATACGACAAACATTTTTATTGCTATAGTTTGGGTCTAGAGTGTCCCCCAACTGCCTGTGCTAAAGAATTCATCCACAATTTGTTGTTGTTAGGAACTGGTGCAAACTGAGGTAGAACTAATGGAAGATTTTAGGTCATTGGGGTGCACCCTCTAAAGAGACTGTGGGATGTTAGTGTCTCTCTCTCTCTCTCTCTCTCTCTCTCTCTCTCTCTCTCTCTCTCTCTCTCTCTCTTTCTCTCTCCATATCCTGACATGATGTACTGTGTTGGAAGTGGCTCAAAGAAATGGGGACAATTGGCCATGCACTGAAATCTTTAAAACAGTAAGGTAAAAATAAACTTTTTTTTCTCTTTTCACAATTTTTAATTCAGATACTTATTACAGTAACTGAAATCTGACTAACACATGCATTTTTTTATTAGCTTTGTCTGTGAACTAGTTAAAGACAAGGAATGACACTTTTCTTTATTATTTTATAGAAAATGACACACAGCAGACACAAAACATTGGTTTTGGAGGTAAGCAAATTATGATATGGGTTCTTTTCCTATTCAGAATGAGGAAGTTTTAGAGACAAAAGATAGTAGCAGATGGCACATTATTTGTTGTTCAATTCATTTTTAAGGATGCTTATTTATATAGTAACAAGATTCTATGGCACCTCGAGGAAATAAGATTCCACATTCTTTTTAATATTACATTTCCTTATTCCTTTACCTTTCTTGTCAAAATATTTTCCCTTCTATTTCCTAAACCACCCTTTCTGCATCTTAAACCTGTTCTCTTCTATTTTAGATTGCTATAGCATATACTATTCTTTAAACATCAGATGTTGCTAAAAGAAGGAAGGGGAGGGAGAGAGAGGAGGAAAAGAAGCAGAGAGCAAAGGGAAAAAGGAGAAAGAAGTCTGATTACTTGATTTTTTTAAAAAGAAGGCTTCTTCAGGGACTAGATCTAGAATTTGGGTTCAAACAAGAATCATTAGCACATTGATAGAGTTTGGATGTCCCAGTTTCAAATTCTCTCCTTGGAACTCTTCTATTTTCTACTTGACAGCTGTTCTTTCTTTTGCAATTGAAAACTGACACACAATAGATGGATTTGATGCCATTGATTTTCTCTCAGTCCATATCACTTAAGTGCTGGCACAGGCGACTCAATACAAACAAGGCACTGTGGTCTCGAGAAAATAACTTGCATTTTGTGGACAGGGACACCTAAATTCAAAGCTCACTTTTGCTGTTTATTATTCATAGAATTTTTGTCAAGTAATTTAATATCTGATTCTCAGAAATTTCAAAATATAGTCAAAGTCAAAGAAAAGGTGAAATTTGACATGAGTCCTAAATCATGACTAGAAATTCACGAATTATATAGTAATAGAGATTTACAAAAATCAGTTAGTTAGAAAAGACTAAAGTTATAAAAAATGCAGGGAGTTTCTTGTTGGCTCCCATTTAGCTTCTCTCCCTCCATTACTGATTTCTTAATAGTTTTATTATTTTATTTACTTATTTTGTGGTACTGGGAATTGAACCCAGGGTCATTCTACCTCTCAGTTATACCCCCAGCACAATTTTATTTTTTATTTTGAAACAGGGTCTCACTAAATTGCTGGGGATTTTTGCCTAGTTGCCAAGGCTGTTCTTGAACCTGCAATCCTCCTGTTTCAGATTACCAATTACTGAAATTACAGATATATGCCAACATACTGGGCTGACTTCTTAATCATAAGCTTTAACATTGCCTAAACCTCTCAATTATATCTGCCAAAAATTAAAACAATATCTTCCTTCCTTTTTCGTTTCCAAAAAATGTCATCTTTGAAATTTGATAATCTCTGTGTATCATTCCAACAGACTCTGTTATGGTTTGAAAGTAAAATGTCCTCTGAATCTAAAGCTCTGGGAACAGCTGGGCTTGGAGGGCCTAGATATAGTAAGCACTGAGGCTACTCCTGCCAAGCCCCAGATGGTATGGCCAAGTACAGCATTTGTGTGTGTGTGTGTGTGTGTGTGTGTGTGTGTGTGTGTGTGTGTGTGTGTCCCAACCTTGCCCAGCTCCAGTTGCAGACTCTGGCTCTAAATCTCTCTCTCTCTCTCTCTCTCTCTCTCTCTCTCTCTCTCTCTCTCTCTCTCTCTCTCTCTTTCTCTCTGTCTAACCTTCCTGCTTCCAGCCATACCCATTATTTCCAAGCTCCTGATTGGTAGTCAGGGTAAATGGAGTAGGTAGATAGATTATAGATAGATGGCAGATAGATTAGATATAGATAGATATAAATATACATGGAATAAAATATCTAGAATTATAAGCAAATGATTCTTCCTTCCTCTAAGTTGTGTTCATGAGGTATTAAGGGTCACATCAGTAAGAATGCTGACTGAAACATTGGTCTCTACTGGTACCTACTTACAGTCTCACTCCAATTTCCAATCCAATGTACACAAGGTTATCAGCGTGATCTTTCTCTAAAATACATTTTTGCATACTTTTATTTATTTATTTATTTATTTATTTATTTATTTATTTATTTATTTATTTATTCATTATTTTTGCGGTGCTGGGGATTGAACCCAGGGGCATTATACATCTGAGCTACACCCCCAGTCCTATTTTTTTCTTTATTTTGAAACAGGGTCTCACTAAGTTGCAGAGAGCCTCACTAGGTAGCGTCTCAGCCTCCTAAGTACTCAGCCTCCTAAGTACTGGGATACTGGGATTACAAACGTGTGCCACCACATCCGGCTTTTTGCATACTTTATATACCACAATAGTTTCCACAACCTGAAGCAAAAGTTCTTAATCACTATGAGAATCTGCTATTCCATATTTTTAAGTGACACTTTTATTATGATATTGAATTTTCATTGCTTTTGTAATATAGTTTCACATATTTAGCAGTTTCAACCAACACAAATGTATTTTCTTCAAGTTCAGGAGGTCAAAGATGTAAAAGTAATCACACTGAACTCGTGTTTTTGGTTCCCTCTAGTGGCTCTGAGGAAAGAACCTGTCACAGTGTGCATTTCAGCTTCCAGGAGACTCCTGCCTTCTTAGGCTCATGATTCTTCAGAACACTCCAACCTTATGCTTCAATTATCACATATCTTAATACTGATTCTGCCTTCCTGCTTTCCTCTTACAAAGACCTTTGAAATTTCATCACACTCTCTCAGAAAATCAAAGAAAACATCCTCATTTCAAGATCCTTAACACAATCACATTTACAAAGTTTCTTATACCACGCAAAATATCATATTTACAAGTTCTTGGTTTAATACATGGATTCATTTGGGCACAGTATTCAATCTACAACAAATATTGCAAAATGAAGTTAAATAAAATGCATCTGTCCTCAATTTTCTTTGTCATACTGAGAATTGAACCCAGGGGCATCCTCCATTTGAGTTAAACTCCCACCATTTTTATCTTTTATTTTGAAACTGGGTCTCACTAAATTGCTGAGGGTCTTGCTAAGTTACCACATGCTGACATCAAACTTGAGATCATCCTGTTTCAGCCTTCCAAGTACTGAGATTACAGGAGTGAGCCACTGTCCCTCGATTTTACTCATAATTTTTAACATATTCATTTTCCTAACCTTAATATATAAGAGAAATAAAGGAGTGAAATTTACAATGAAATAATATATATTTCAGCATGTAGATGCTTGATCATAACAGCACTAGAAACTTGGAGGTTGTCAGATACCTTCCTTGCAATGTATAAGAATTATGAATGTAAGAGCAAGAATGTCACTAATGTAGGCACATCACATGTGCACTTTAAAACAGGGTCATTCCATCCATAAGAAGATTTTCCAAGGATTTAATATTTATGTGAAAATGGATAAAACTGTGTTTGTGTTGACATGTAAAACACTGGGTTTCCGGGATTGTATAACTAAAAACTGGATTTTCACCTATTTACATTTCCAATAAAGCACTAGAAAAAAACAATGCTGCCAGAAATATAAAATGGTACAAACACTTAGGAAATCATTTTGGCAGTTCTTTAAGAAAATTAAATGCACACTTAGAAAATTATTCCATCACTGCACTTCTAAATTTTTAAGCAAAAGAAGTTAAAATAAAATTCACACATAAACTTGCATGTGACTGTTCATAGAAACTTCATTTATAGTAATTACATGTTAGAAATAATCATTATGTCTACTAATGGATAATTAGATACAGAAACATTTATATATAATATATATTTATATATTTTATATATATTATGAATGAATCACAAATGGACAATGCTGAGCATGAGAAGGATGTTAAAGAATGAATAGACATGTGTGTGTGTGTGTGTGTGTGTATGTGTGTGTGTGTGTTGTACTGGGCACTGAACACCTCAGGGTCATTCTACCTCTGAACTACATCCCTATCCCTATTTTTTGAAACAAGGTCTCACTAGATTGATGAGAGTCTCACTACTTGCTGAGGCTGTCCTCCAAACTGCCATCCTCCTGTCTCAACCTCCCAAGTACTGGGGTAACAAGCATGTGGTACCATACCCAACTATGAATATATCTCTGTAGTTTCATTTATACACAGGTCTAGCAAATCCTACACTAATCTATAGTGACTGAAAATTATCCAGGTGCTGTATAGAGAGTTAAGTAAGGACAGAAAATTGTAGAAAGGACAAACATTTTTTTATCCTCTTATAGTGATAGTTTTGTACATATGTAAAAAATTATACGTACAATTGTAAATATTTGATTATTGTGCATTAATTATAATATATTATATATGATTATAAAATATATTATATATTATATAATATATAATATAATATGTAATACATAATTATTATAATTCACATAATTAATGTGAGTAAAGTTTAAAAACTCCAAGTCTTTTATGACTGAAATGTTTGTAATACTCTCTACAAACATTTTGATTAAAAGAGAAACACGATTTGTGTATTCTTTCCTTAGTTCCCCTTTAGATCTTCTTCAGAATTAAACAGAGGATTTAGACCTCCAATCATGTCCTCTCTCTCTCCTCTGTTACATTATTAACGCATCCAAGATCATAAATAAGCATTTTACCTCCTATAAATTTCCTCTATGGGAATTATTTCATACTACATTTATGTTTTGTCAATAACCTCCCAAATTCTTCTTTGGGAATATCTAAGTATGTGATTTGGCACCTACCAACTACTACTAAGGTCCCATGTCCTGATATGACCACATCTCAAGTATGAACTAAGATGGGTACAGATTCAGTTTTAGCCACTGGAACAAGTTGTCCGATTAAAGTACAAGGTATCTACTTGCATTTGAATTTTAGATATACAATGAATAGTATTTTAATATTAGTAAGAATAAGAATTATTCACTGCTTATCTGAAATCCACATTGAATTAGGTGCTCTGTAATTGGTAAATCTGGAAACACTGTTTTGAAATACTATAGTTGATTTTGACAGAAAATAGAGAAAGTTTAGAAATATAGAGTATTAGCATGTCACAGAGCCCTTAAAACTCACCCTATTCATCTATGCATTGCTACAAGTTCTTGATGAATCAAAAGTATACATACAATTGAATTTGTGTGTTATATTTGTCTTCAGCTGTAAAATCATTAGGGCATACTAGCCCCATTAATATTTGTAAGATTTTAGTGTTATGAGAGAAAGGATGAATGTGTACCTATAACTTTTTGACTGATTGGTGAATCACCCCTCCTTTCCCCATTTAAATGACTAGAATTTGAAGTTTTCCAATAGGGCCAAGAAAGTGAATGACAGCACAATTGAGAAGACAAAGTGAACTCTGGCATGCCAAAAGAATTCACTGTCTTAGTGTAAAGCACAGTAAGCCAAGCAGCTCATTTACATTCTTTTCTTAATTTGAGTGTACGGAAGGATGAGCATTTTGCTGAAATTTAAGAATGTCTTTGTAAATTGCAGAGATTTGAAATTCTATTCCTCCTGTAATAGAAAAATACACCAATTTGCAGAAAGAAAATTTGGAGCAGGGCACTCCGCCACACAAAACTAGCCCACATGCCCATCATTCGCCTTTCATGAGCATCTCTTTAATACTAAAGTATATCATTTCAAAGGATGAGCAAAGCATCACAGGGTGGGACTCTGGAGCTCTCAAAGACATGGAAGCAGAAAGAAAACCAGTCATATGTGAAATCATTAAAACAAGGAAAAGGAAGCCTCTTAGAGAACATTGTGAAAATGTGCCTAATATATCACTAGATGGTAACTATTAATGACTGAATTAGATATATAATAATTGTGATGGATTGGGTTGGATTATTAAAGTTACTGAAGAACTGGAAGGAAGGGGGGCATTTAAAAACACATATGAATGCACATTTAATCAAAGCAAGAAGTAGATAAATAAATAAATTAACAGTAGCCAGGTATGGTGGCACATGCCTGTAACCCCCGTGCTTGGGAAGCTGAGACAGGAGGATCACAGGTTTGAAGCAAGTCTCAGCAATTTAGCAAAGTTATCCACAGTTTAAAGAGATCCTGTTTCCAAATTTTAAAAACAGGGTTTGGGTGAATCTTGGAGGTTGAAAGCTCCTGGGTTTAATCCCCAGTAGCAAAAAAACCAAAAACAAAAAAACAAAAAACAAAAAAACACATAAATTGATAGTACGTAAAAGATGATACAGACAAATGATAGATGGATTTTGTATTATTTTATTTTCTATTTCTAAAATTTTATGTCAGAGAATTTTTGAAGGATGATTATGACTACCTGATAGGTTAGATAAATTGATATTCTAAGATAACTCAGGATAATTTTAGGGTTTAAAATATTTTGATACTGGTTATTAAACTGAGGAGCATTCTAGCTCTGAGCTGCACTCACATCCAGTTTTGCTTTTATTTTTTTATTTTGAAACAAATTCTAAGTTGCTGAGTCTGGCCTTGAACCTGAGATCTTCCTGTCTTAGCCTTCTATGTACTGTGATTACAGGCTTGCACCACCATGCCCAAGTAGAGTTGAAGTTACTGAGAGCAATGTAAGATTGTCATCTCTGAATTGCAAGCTGGAGAAGAAATGGCTTGATTCTAGAGAAAAACAACTTTATCAATAGTAATAGGAGGGAATTTGTGTGTATAGTTGAAATTTATCTGGATGGTCTTTTTTTTCATTTTCATAATTAAGATGAGTTGAACTTGTTAGTTGAGATGATAGTAGTCATAGAATGGAGTCCTTGTAGAGAAAATTTGAGAGAGATGAGCAGGTATGTTTTGGTCATTTTAGATAATAGGAGAATCTCATTATTTAGGAAATATTGCAAGGTTTCCCTGCAGTGTGGACGGAAAGGTCATATTTGTGATCTATCTAGCACTATTTCTTTTAGCTGTATATAGCTGTACCTGTGAAGGCACAAAGAAGGTGGACAGTTGAGGTCAAATCTTCTGGCCTTCTTGCTCCTCTGTTTCTTCTTCTTTCAACCTTTAAACACAGCAGGTCCTGATAGGCCTATTCTATCATCTTCCTGACCAACACTCTCAATCTCAAATTTAAAAGATCCACATTTTCAGTGTCCACCATGCCCCCAACTATAGATTCCTCACACATTTTATGACTCCAAAACCACCATCCCTCATATTCCAGATCCATATTCAGTTGTCTATTTGACATCTATTTTTTCTCAGTTTTTTCCTAG
The DNA here is from genome assembly GCA_004027655.1 of Graphiurus murinus. Taxonomy (NCBI): domain Eukaryota; kingdom Metazoa; phylum Chordata; class Mammalia; order Rodentia; family Gliridae; genus Graphiurus; species Graphiurus murinus. The sequence continues at coordinate 10,556 of PVLC010015744.1, forward strand.
GCTTCAGATTTCCATTGAAATGTCCTGACCACCATATCAAAAGAAAGTTCTTGCTCACAGTTTCTATCTTACTTATTTTCTTCAAGTCCTAGAGCAAAATTTCTGCCAAATTTATGCTTGGTCTTTCTAAAAGCCTTTATGAAAAATGTGACATTACTTTATTTTTCCATCCCTCTCTCAACAGCCAACATGATGAGTACATAGATTATGGCAATCATCCAGTAAATACACACTGGGAAAAAGGTTGATGCATACATTTCAGAGATACTCACTAATTGTCCTTTGGTGGGAGCTTGCTTCATGAATGATAATCACATCATCTAAAAGGTAATTTTGCAAAAAAGCTAACAGACTGTTTCAGAAAAGTTGATTCTAAATTTTAAATACTTGGTTTTTTTGTGACATTTTCAGAAGAAAACACAAACACAACCTAAAAGAAGTAAAATAAAATCGTAACACTTGTGTTTAAAAAATTTATTTCCTGAATAAGATGTTTCAAGATTCCAAGGGACATTACATATCTTAATTTCACATAGGTCATAATAATTGAAAAAGTATAGATAAAAGCAGGACATGAGAAGATCTTATTTTGCTCAACCTATTTTTACCATTTTATATTAAAGATGACATCTTCATCACTTATAATGCTTTTCTGATCCTCATTTTTCCTTTCTTGGAAGCAATTGAAAGAAAGTGTGAGGACGCTGAGACTCAGCACAACACCACTGTAGCTCAGATATTCTCAGTCTATATTTAATCTGTTTAACTGTTTAGAAGTTGGACTGGTCTACACAGATTATTTAACCAATGACTCTTTTTTCAATTGATGAGAAGGCAGGTCAATAACAAATACTGTTGGGAATCAAAGAAATTGATCTTAATGTGTCATTATGGTAAATTTCAAAATTTCTTAAACCTGGACTTTACAAACTGAAGTTTCTAATTATTCAACAGCAGCCACTCTGAACTCCCCTCCTTCTCCCTTTGAGGTAGGGTAATCATAAGAATTAAAAGTGTTGCTTATCTCAGTGGTCCTCAAACTTGAATGCCTGTGAAGAACATCCTTGGAACATTTTTATTATGCTTTTATTTTAATATACATTGTCCTGGTGCATTGAAATTAGATATCATAGTGAGGTTCAGTGTGTGAGTACTTTTAAAATATTGATGCCTAGAGCTGGAGTTATAGCTCAGTGATAGAATACTTGAGCAGCATACACAAGTTCCTTGTTTCAATCCCCAGAATTGTGGAAAAATATTGATGACTAGAATTCAACACCAAGGATTCTGATTTAACATATCTGGGTGGCATGAGGTATCATAATTCACACTAATTATAGGTAATTGTGATGTGCAGCAGGATGGAAAATCATCCTTGGTATAAGGAAACAAACATAGGAAGTACATTTAGTCATCCAAATGTAATTGCCCTATTTCCAATGTATATGATATATTTAATGTAATAGATGCATTTAAAATAATGCATTAATTTATTTTTAGCACTTAAACTCTGCTTACCTGATCCTGTAGTTTCAAAAACAAAAGGGGAAAAATACCTTCCAAAATCCTCCACATAACTATGGAGATTTTACAGAGTTGGTTACTTTGCCTTCATAGACTTTGTAATCGTTCAATGAAGATAAAGTCCATACTGGTTCCTGTTTTCATCAACTTTTTTGTTTGTTTGTTTCTCTGACCAACATAACTATAGCTGACAGATCATTTGGCTCATGGTGGCAGGTGCTCTAGGACATGGCAGAGGAGGAGAGACCATACTCAGCTCATGGCAGCTACAGGATACATTTAGCCCCTGATCCTGCACTCAGGGATCTATCTCTCCAGCCATGTTTAGCCTTCTCTCAACCTGGCTTCTCTGGGGGACTCTTTTTTTTGTACTGGAGTTTGAACCCAGTCCTGTCTCCACATCAGTGCCCTATTTTACTTGTAATTTGAAACATGGTCTCACTAAGTTGCTGAGGCTGGCCTCGAACCTCTGATCCTCCTGTCTTAGCCCCTCAAGTACCGGGATTACAGGCATGTGTCACCACACCCAGCTTCTGGGGAACATTCGAAATCTAAATATAAGAGTTCTACTCTAATAATAGGGTAAACTGATAAAGCATATTACCTTCTAAGCAATAATAAAATGTGCCTTGCTCTTTTCCATTGCATCTGGAATTTTAGAATGTATTTTACTAAGGGAAAGGAACATTTGAGGTTGATTAATGTAATAGGGATGCTGATCATAAAAATGATGCATATTAGACTTATATAGTCTTTTTAAGAGTTTTCATTCTAAAATTAAAATAACAAAAAGGTGCCAAGTTAATTATAAGTAGCTCTGGATAGTATCTACTTCTGATTCTCCTCCTTCATATTCAACTTTCAATCCCTACATAATTATATATTGATTTTTATTCCTTATTTTTTCATAACATAAAGTAAGGATGTCCTTCTTCCATCTTCAGTCTGTTCCCAGGAGTATGATAAGTTCTGCAATATATTTGGAAATACCCTGTAGTTAGAGGACTACTTTGTTTCTTGTTATAATGATTTGGAAATAGAATGCCCTCCAGTCATAATGGAAGCAAGGTAGCAATATTGGAATCAGGGATTGGTTGTAATCTCAGCAGTGGATAAATATATGATTTATCAAGGTGGTTATGTGGCTGGAGAAAGTCCCTAGTGCTATGGTCTTGGGGATTCTGCGATTGTGCTCGTGGTTTCTTCTTCTCTCTCTCTCTCTCTCTCTCTCTCTCTCTCTCTCTCTCCCTCCCTCTCTCTCTCTCTATTGAAGAAACCAAGATTCAAAGATTTGGCATGATTAATTTCTGTCTAAGCAATAAGACACACTGAACTAATATAGATATCCCCCAATCAACTCCATACATTGCTAAAATTTATACATGCTGATAAAATAGAACAAAAACAACACACACACACACACACACACACACACACACACACACACACATAAAGCTGAGCCCACAGAAAAAAAAGGGACATGTACTGTTGTCAAAATAAAGGAGAAATATAAAACCCAAAAGAAAAACTCATGGCATTACATTTGGGGCAAGAATGGAGTCAATTTGGGGTAAGATACAGAGCTTATTAAGAAGTTGTAACATTACCTTCTTTTTTGGGATGTTAACATGTACATCTGAAAGCATGGCATTGAGGCAAACCCAAACACATGGTCAGATCAGTGGACAATCTGGGAAGACAGCAGAAGTTATTGCTTCTAGAAAACCATTGGACTGGTGAAACAAGTTTATGCTGCTTCTGTTGATAAAATACTTTTACACCCAACAAAACTAATTGTACAGCATGGACCAAGAATAAAGCACCTTCTATTAAACTCTATTTATAAGGATACTCTGCAAATGTTCAAAATTTTGATGCATGAATCATAACTAGTTTCTTCAGAGTACTTGGATGTCTTCATTCTACTCATGACATAGGCTAATAATTACTGTAAAGACAAATTCGTCTCATGTTAAAATAAGTAAAATCTCACACTTTGTGACCTTTATAGAAGATAAAAGCGGCTGTGATGGAAGTCCCAACTACAATCACTAGAGATGTTATAAATAATACAGACATGCTGTTTCTTTGTATTGCCCTTGTTTTGTTAAGATGCCTAACCTGGAATAAGAAAATAAATATGAGGTTAGGTAGAAAGATCATCGAAGCCATCGAAGCCTGGCGTGGTAGTACTCATTTGTAATACTAGCATGAGGAAGGTTGAGACTGGAGGATCTGGGTGCGCGTCCAGCCTCAGCTGCTTAGTGAGGCCCTCTGCAACATAGTGAGACCCTATTTCAAAATAAAGAATAAAAAAATAGGGCTAGGGCTGTAGCTTGGAGGTAGAATTCCCCCAGGTTCCAGTACAAAAAAAAAAAAAAAAAAAAAAAAAAAAAAAAAAAAAAAAAAAAAAGAAAGAAGAAAGATCATAGGACTTGGAGAACAAGGTTTTAAGCGCATAAAATGTATCAGGTGATATGCAGACACATAACACACATATACACATATTTTTTATTTTTTATAATAACTGGTGCATTGTAATCATACATGTTTGTTAGGTACAAGCTGATAAAGGCATATATGCACACATTTCTCATTTAACTCCTTCCCCAATTCCCACCCCACACCCTCGCCCTCCCTCTTTCTCAAGTTCAGTTTAATGATTGACTTTGATATATTTGTGAAAGTACATCATGTGCATTAGGGTGTCTCCCCACCCCCTTGTCCATCCCTTTCAGTTAAGTCAACTTCTTTGCTTATCAAGGGTTTCTCCTTTTTTCATCTGGAGACCCTCTTATGCCCCATCTTCTTCATAGCATCTGCATATTAGGGAGAACATATGCTTTTTTACTCTTTGTAACTGACTAATCTCAGTTAACATAATGTTTTCCAGTTCCATCAATTTCCCTGCAAATAACATGATTTTGTTCTACTTTATGGCTGAGTAAAATTCCATTGTGTACCTATCCCATAGTTTTGTAATCTATTCATCTGTAAATGGATACCTTGGCTGTTCCCATAGTTTGGCAATTGTGAATTGTGCAGCTATAAACATAGATACACATGCATAGGTCTGATACTCTGGTTTCCATTCTTTTGGGTAGATACCCAGAAGTGGTATTGCTGGATCATATGGTAGGTTCATTCCCATTCATCTGAGGATCCTCCATACTGTTTTCCAAAGTAATTGCACTAATCTACAATCCCACCAACAATGTATTAGGGTTCCCACCTCCTCACACCCTCGCCAGCATTTATTGTTGTTCATGTTTTTTTTATTTTGCCATACTAGGGATTGAACTCAGGGGCATTCTACCTCCGAGCTATACCCCCAGCCCTATTTTTTATTCTTTATTTTGAAACCAAGTCTCACTAAGTTACGAGTGCCTCACTAGGTAGCTGAGGCTGGCCGGGAACCCGGATCCTCCGGTCTCAGCCTCCCGAATGCTGGGATTACAAGCGTGCACCACCACGCCCGGCTGTTGTTCATGTTTTTTATGATTGCCATTCTGATTGGAGTTAGGTGAAATCTGAAGTTAGTTTAGTTTTACATCTCTCTGATTGGTAATGATGTTGAACATTTCCTCATACATTTATTGGCCATTTGTATTTCTTCTTTTGTGAAGTGTCTATTTAGATCCTTTGCCCATTTTTTATTGGGTTATTTGTTTTCTTAGCTGTGATTTTCTTGAGTTCTCTGTATATCCTAGATATTAGACCTCTATCCGAAGAGTAGCTGGCAAATATTTTCTCCCACTCTGTCGGCTCTCTGTTGAGGTTCTTGATAGTTTCCTTTGCTGCACAGAAGGTCTTCAGTTTAATGCAATCCCATGTATTGATCTTCCTTTGAGTTGCTTGTGCTGTTGGGGTCATGTATGCCCTTTTCAAGAAGCTGCAAGGTCTCTGGCCTATCTTCCAGGTCTTTGATCTACCTTGAGTTGACTCTTGTGCAGGGTGAGAAAGTGGGGTTTATTTCCAGTTTCCTGCATATGATTAACCAGTTTTGCCAACACCATTTGTTAAAGAGGCTATCTTTTTTCCAGTGTATATGTTTGGCTCCTATGTCAAAAATCAATTGACTGTAAGCATGTGGGTCTGTTTCTGAGTATTCTATTCTGCTACATTGGTCTATGTGTCTGTTTTTGTGACAATACCATGCTGTTTTTTATTACTTTGACTTTGTTGTAGAGTTTGATGTCTGGTATTATGATACCACCTGCATGGTTCTTGTTGCTAAGAACTACTTTGGCTATCCTGGGCGTTTTGTTGTTCCCAATGAATTTAAGGACTGACTTTTCTATGTGTATGAGGAGTGATCTTGGTAATTTCATTGGTATTGCATTGAATCTGTAGATCAGTTTGGGAGGATGGTCATTTTGATGATATTTATTCTGCCTATCCAAGAGCATGGAAGATCTTTCCATCTTCTAAGGTTTTCATCAATTTCTTTTTTCAACTTTTTATAGTTTGCCTTATAGATGTATTTTTTTCCCTTTGGTTAGGCTTATCCCTAAGTATTTTATTTTTGGGGGTGCTATTGTGAGTGGAATTGTTTTCTGGATTTCTTTTTCAGTGCATTTATGGTTGACATACAGGAAAGTTTCTGACTTTTTAGATTGATTTTGTATCCAGACACTTTGCTGAATTTGTTGATCAGTTCTATAAGTTTTGGTTGATTTTGTTGGGTCTTCTAAGTATAGTATCATGCCATCTGCAAAAAGGGATAGTTTTAGTTCTTCTTTCCCTATTTTTACCCCTTTGATTTCCTTATCTTTCCTTATTGTTCTGGCTAGAGTCTCAAGATATAGATGGGAGAGAGGGAAGGAAGCTTATAAAGGGATACAAAGGAGATTAAACAAACTAAGCAAAAAATAACAAAGCAACCAATCATCCAAACAAACATAAATAAATCAAGGCAATACAAAATGAAAACAGAGTAAAAACAAAATATAACACACACACACACACACACACACACACACACACACACAAAGCAACAAATAGAAACAAAAGCAAAAACCCTGCTAGTTTGTAAGTACAGAGCTTAAATTTTCGAGAGTATCTTTGGTATTCTTATTTGCTCTGTCAGTGCAGGCAGGAGGTTCTGCTGATGCCTCTCCTGCTGCAAGCTTGTGTCTCTGAGCTCTCCACAGATTTGTCTGCATCTCTCTCTCTGCCTTTGTTAGTTGCAGGAGTGCAATCTATATGCCAGGCATTTTCCGGAGTGCCTGGAAGTTCTCTATGCCCTGTGTGCACTGGGTCCCTCCTACACTTCTGCTCTTGCCAATCGCTTGAAGAGTGGGTGACTAAGTCTGCACTTTGTATAGGGACCCCCCACAACTCGGGAGTACAATTTAACTTACAGATCCCTGCTACTTTAGTTCCAGTGGGAGGGGTGATCCTGGGTGTCCCAGGTGTTCTTGATCACTGTTGTTCCTGCAGGAATATGCCACCTGATTAGGGTGTGGAATTCCGTAGTCGCTTACTCTAGTTCTGGTTGTTGGGTGTGTCGGAGGTCATTGGAGGTCTTGGTGCTAATAGATGCTGCTCTAGGCAAGTGGCAAGATGGTGACTGGCAAGATGGCAGCTGTCAAAATGGCGGCCATCAGTTCACAGCTCACGCTCTGCTGTGCGTGTGTGCACAAGCAGGCTCCTTTGTTCTCCCTGGGTTTTCTGTTCAGCTGCTTTTGTTGCTTTCTTCTTTCTTTCTTTTTTTTTTTTTTTTTTTTTTTTTTTTTTTTTTTTTTTTTTTTTTGCTGCTTTGTTTTTCTTTCCATCTGGCAAGAAGCTGCATTTGTGGCAGTTTTGATTCAAGCTCTGCGGTGCAGGTGATCGCTGCTCTGGCTCTGGATGAAGAGGTGAACTGGGGTGGTCCCACTAGGGCTTATGCTGGTTGCACCAAGAGTTCCGGTCGCCGTGGAAGGTGCAGGGATCCGCCGCCTCAGTAGGAAGTGGAGTTCTGTAGTTGCTTACTCCACGCCTGGTCATTGGGTCTGCAGTGGTGTTAGTAGACCCCTGTGTCGGGTTGAGGCTTACTGGCCACCGTGGCTCCATGACTTGGTGCTGCTGCCACTGGGCAGTTTAGCCCCTTTGCTTTCCCTGGTCGGCTTTCTGGGGTCTCTTTAGTTGTAGTTCAATTTTTTTTTTGTTTGCTCTTTTGTTACTTTTTTTCTTCTGTCAAGAAGCTGCTTTTATGACAGATTTGATTCGAGCTCACAGCACCTGAGGAGAGGTGTTTCACTCAGATGCCTTCTTGGTTTCACATCTACACATATTATTTTTTAAATTGGTTATTTGGGTTTACTTTAAGTCTTTGGATCCTACAACTCTGCTGCCCCATTACAATGAATTAGTAAATGTGGATAGTTTCCTTCATATAATTTTTATTGATTTTAATTTTAATATATAAGTATATCAATGCACACACTGTACTCTTAGCATTTAGAAGAATCCCCAACACATAGAAAACACTCAAGAGATAATTTTTGAATAAATAAATTTTAATGCCATTGGAAAATTTTCCTATGATTCAAATTAAAATAAGTTATAGGTTATTTAATTTTTAAAGGGAACATAGATGAAATATCTTTCTCTGGTTAATTTACAATCATGTTGGCTGAACCTTCCCTTTCCTATTACTTTAGAATAAGAGGTCTTATCTTTGAATGTTATGTCATGGGTGAAATCAGTCACTTGGCTCTAATTTTTTAAACATGATTCTTCTTTTAAATATTGCAATGAGATAAGTAAAATACAGTGTGGCAAGGCTGGAGTGTCTTGACCAGGACTCAAAGCATATCTGGCTTTGAATTACAGATATGAAATACTTAGATTATTATAGGAAGCCATAATGGTTATTATCTCTCCAGTGGAGGACTGCATGTTCTCTGTACTCATAGTCTGGCTTCTTTTACAATAATATACATATATCAAAATGAAATGTATGTCTGTGTATATAAAAGGTATATCTTCACTTAAATTTCTTATCTTAAAAAATATTTCTCAAAAATAGAGTTTAGAGCTGAGCACAATACCACAACCCTGTAAACTCTGTACTTGGGAGTCTGAGACAGAGGATCACAGGTTAAAGGTCAACCTCAACAAATGAATGAGATGCTGCTTCAAAAAATAATTTTAAAGGGGTAGGGTGTGGCTTGGAGGTAGAATGCACTGGTTCAATTTCCAGTGCCAAACAAAACAAAACAAGAATGCAGACACTGTGTAAAATCAGTGTTCATTAAATACTTGGTAACTGGAGGGTTGTTGTTTTCTTTTTCTTTTTTTTTTTTTTTTGGCTAGTTTTAAAGTTGTAAGTTCAATATCTCTTTCAAATTTTATGACTACAGAATTTCATACTGGGTGACCTTAACAAATAGCATTTTAAATAAAATGGATCATTTTATCTAAGTTGTCAAATTTATGTGAGTAGAAATGTTTGCAGTATTCTTTACTACCATTTTGAAGCCTGCAGGGTTCGGAGTAAAATCCTTGTTTCATTCCAAATAGTATTAATTTGCATGTTCTCTTTCATAAATTAGTAAATCTAGCAAGATTTCTGTTAGTTAATTGTAGATCTTTCTAAAGAACCAGGCTTATATGTTATTGGTTTCTCTATTGGTGTTTTGTTTTCAAGTGGATTGGTTTCTGCTCTTATTTGTATTATTTCCTTCCCTTTTGCTTTATTCTTTCTTTATTTCATGTGTGTGTATGTGTTTGTGTGTGTGTGTGTGTGTGTGTGTGTGTGTACATGTGTGTGTGTTAACTAGGAATTTGATCCACAGGCATTCTACTAAGCTACACCTCTACCCCTTTTTAAATATTTATTTATTTATTATGACACAGTGTCTTGCTGAGTTACAGTGTTCTGGCCTCAAGCCTGTGATCCTCCAGTTTCAGTCTCCCAAATACCAGGATTACAAGCTTGTGCCACCACACCTTATTTTTTTTAATCCTAGGTTCTCAAAGTGTTAACTTACATTATTGATTTGAAACCTTTTCTATTTTCTTATTTAACTATTTAATGTTATAAATTTCTCCCTCAGAATGGTTTAGGTATGTCATATAAAGGTCGACAAGTCTTGTCTTTATTTTCTTTAACTAAATACATTTTTAAAATTTTCCTTTAGGCTTTTATTTTAATTCTTGAATTATTTAGAGGTGTATGCTTGTTATCATTTTTTGTGTTTGATTCTGGTGATTGAACCAAGGGCACTGTATGACTGATCTACATCTCCAGCCCTTTGAGAAGAGGTCTTGCTCAGTTGCTGAGGCTGACCTGAAACTTGCAACCTTCCTGCTTCAGCCTCCTAAGTAGTTGTAATTACATAGTTAATCCATTTTTGAGGGTTGAATGGTGCTCCAAAAGATATCTCTATGCACCTAATCATTGTTGACTATAAATGTGACCTTATTTGGAAACAGGTTATTTGCTTATATCCACTGTGCTAAAATGCAGAGTCAATCTAAAGTTTCCCCATTATCATGTCTACTATATTGAAAAATACCTTTTTTTCCAGTCCTAGAGAAAAAGAGACCAGGGACATATAAATAAAAAATGTCAAGGAAACAGTCTTCTCTTCAGTTTCTCCAAGGTTATAGACAACATATTGCTCCAGGCTAGAGAGGATGAGCCAATATCCATTACTTCAGCTCAAATGCTTCTTTACAACACTCTAAATTCTAACAAGGGGAAAATTAAATTGGCCTAGAAAGTAGAAAGATGACCTGACTATAAGTGATAGTGCCCAAGTGGCAGGATTACATAGAGAGGAAGAGATCTAAAGATACTGAGTCACTGCTTCAAACAAGAAATCTTTCTAGAGTAACAGGAAAACTCAGACAACTGAGAAACTAGGTAGTTCATTTCAGCACAGAATGAAGGCAGACTCTGAGTTTAGTGAATAATGATGAGATACTACAAGGAATCAGGAGCAAGCTTCCCAGGTGCCTACAGTGGAAAAAACTCCAGGTGAAATGTTGTCTTTTTCTATAGGTGCCTTTAGATTTTGCCCCATTGTCAGTAGAGGAAATTTATAACATGAGAAGTTCTCTTTCCTATTTGCCCTGTCAAAATGTACATATTTTTTGCTTAAAAAATCTATTTTGATCACCTACTCTATGACAAGCACTACAACAGATGAATAAGGATACAAAAACAAAAAATAATAGAATTTTACCTTACAAAACCACTATTTGGGGCATCTGGGCAGCAGGGAAGAGCATAAAAAGCATATAGGAAAAGTATGATGAATTATGGTAAGTTCTGTAATGTAGGTCAATATAAATCATTAGCAAAAACCAAACAAGCAACAACAGAAAACACAAATTAGACATTATTTATGAAACTCAAAGTTCTCCCTTCTCCATGAAATATCCATACCTCAATCTCTATGAACTTGGTTTCCTCTATTTTCATATTGCAAAATATATCTAGAGTAGTGAGTAGTTGGTCAACCCTTTATGTGTGCACAAATGACTTTTGCATGAGGATCATAAGGTGGAAAGGAGACAGTGAGCTCAACATTGTGACTAAAGTAACATCTGCAGTGGTTGAGAATAGTGAGATGGGGATCCCTGACCAGTAACTGCTTAAAACAGGAGTAACATGCCTTTCACCAAAGAAAATTGACTAGCTTCCTATGTTAGGATTAATACTCAGTGAATTTGTCTTATCTCTCAGTATAGATTTTTACATTTCAAGTTGAAATGCCCTTGGAAAATGATTTTCAAAATAGCCATTTTAATATTGGAATGGGATGAGTCATGAAATAAAGTCCAAAGTTGAGATCACAGACATAGTTAGGCAATCTTGGAAAGTTTGTTTTCTGTGTTTATCATTATTCCTTGATTATGTCATTCTATTCTTCCCTTTCTATTAAATAGGATCAGCTCATCTGCAGTTCAAACTATACCATATACTGTTTCCATAGAGTCATCCTTTTATGTGCAAGACTGCATGGTTCCTAGACTTATTTCAACTCAGCACAAACCATTTTAAATTCAATACAGGTCTTGAAAATAATTTTGTTTGGTAACAGCCCTTTTTTATTTTCCAAACTGCTCTTACAGAGATAGTAAACAGAAGTATTTATAAGCAAGGTGACACTATTTTACATGTCTTTTCCCGATAGTACCTACTCAGAAACTTTTTCTCTCAGTGGGAAAGGAGAAATGAGAACAACTCTGTCTCTGCAAGTTACTTGAGTTGCCTTGGATATTGTTATGGTTCCTGACAGAAGAGTGTTATTTTTAGAGTGATAGCATCTCTCAATATAGAGGCTATAATTTATCAAAAGAAAGAAGTAAGGCAGAAAAATGAATTCTGTTTTACATTCTGGGAGAGGAGTAAGATTTATACTGCAAAATTCAGTTTCAGAAAGAGAAGAGGACAGTTCTCTAAGGCTGCACTTTTGAAAATATGCTGAGAAGATTGCATAGGAAAAGCAGTCCTCAAAATAGTTACTGAAGCTACACTTCGATCTTCAGTAGGTACCTGGTACAGGGAAACCTTAGCTTCATTGTGGGTACCATAACAAATGTGTAAGAATTCTAGTGTTTGAGAATCAAAGGCACCTTGACAAACAAGATAAAAGAGATACTTTCCCCAGAAAAAACAATTGTATTCTATAAGATCTATAATGCAAGTATACAATTAATATGTAAACATCAGCATTGATTTAATTTTCATAAGAATTCTAACACATAGGTTGATGAGGCACAGAAAGGCAACATAGCATATAAATGTTCAGGACACACAACTGAAGCAGAATGGTGCCAGGATTCCAACTATGTCAGTTTGATCAAGCTCTCAGTTATATTCATTGGCTTTGTTCATACACAGGGAATCAGATTTTGCCTCAGTACAAGGAAGTATTTATTATATCACAAAAGGGAAGGTCACTTACAAGTAAAACCCAACACTGAAGTAGTTCTAAAGCAGGAGTATGCAAGTATTTTCAGCAAAAAAGCTAGGTATGGAATATTTGTCACTTTGTAGGACCTCTGTCACAACCATTCACCTATGCAAACATGATGACGAAGCAGCCAAAGTCTGATACATAGATAAAATGTGTCTGGAAACTTTACTTATGGGCACCGAAATTTGAATTTTGTATCATTTTCATGATCACAAAACATACTTCTTTTTATATACTTTTTTTGGTGCATTATAGTCTCACATCATAATGTAAATCACACAGCACTTGGTATCCTCCCAACTCCCTCCCCATCCTCCCTTTCCCCATACAGAGTACTGAGATTGACATTGATGTTTTCATAGTACACAAAGCTGATGATAGTAATTCTTTCATTGATTCTCACTCTTCACTCTCACATTCCCCTAGACCACCTCCCTGGATCCACTGCAGTTTCTACTCCATTATCTGGAGTCCCTCTGATATCCCAGTTACTCCCTAGCTTCTTCATATTTGAGAAAACATATGACCTTTCACTTTGTGTGAATGGATAATCTCACTTATAACGTTCTCCAGGTCTTTCTATTTTACTGCAAATAACATAATTTTGTTCTTCTTTATTGCTTCTTTTAACTTCCACCAACTATTTAAAAAACAAAGACAATTCTTAGATAAAAGTATATACAAAACCAGAGTCAAATTTCAATTTTCTGGCATAAATATTTCCACAGATCTTATTTAAACTTCTAACACAATGTTACTAAATGCAGAATTGGGAAGAGATGGGCATAATTGGCTTTCATTGGCAGTGTGACACAAGCTCCCACTCACCTAAGCTTTGTCATAGTTAGTCAACAATCATAGACAAGTGCTCCACTTATCTGAGTCACTATTTACTTATTTGTTAAAATAAAATTTTATAAAGAAAAGCGAATCATATACTTCTTATATTACTGTATGAATAAAATAGTAGAATATGTAAAAACACTTTTAAAACTGCATAATAATGGATCTACTATTGCCATTCATAATAATAGCAAAAAATATTTTTAACTGGGGAGATCAAATAAGTCACTGATTTGTCTTGACTCCAATACATGTTGATGACACAATCTTAGGGAAAGTATTTACATTAATCTTTAATTCTTGCTTTGGTTGTCTATTAAATGAGAAAGATATAAAGTACATGACACACAGGGTTGTGGTACATAAACAACTTATTGTAGTGCCTGATACATATGTTCTTAATAGATATTAGCATTTCTGTGAGTTCTACTATAGAAAACACACAAATGCAGTTAAAATCTGTTTTTTTTTTCAACAAAAGTAATTAGGCAGTCATTTTCATAGGTATTTTGGAGATAAAACACAAACACTGACAAGGGAAATGCATAATACTCACAAGGGGAATAGTCAAGAGTGTTAGAATATATTGAGGACCAAGTACTGCAAATTCTAAGTAGATAATTACATGCTCAAAGCCATTTATCCTTGTCATGACTCACAAAATAGATAAACTCATTTTACAGACGAGAACAGTGTGAGGATGAGAGTTTGAACAGCTGCCAGGATCCCCAAGTGTTGGCAAGCGGTAAATCTGAGAGTCATAGTTTCATCACTCTGGCATTCTTCAGGGCTTGACTCTGTTCACTGTGGATCAAGACATTGTGTGTTTCTAGGAGAACTAATGTTTGCACGAGTCATTACTTCCCTGCATGTCATTTAAAGATTGTTTCCATCTTGATACTTTTTATTCATAGTTCTGATTATTATCTCTTAACCTCTGATTTGTGCCCTCATTTCATATGTCATTCATTATTAATGGTCTTCTTTTAAAAGCTATGTCAGAGTTCAGTCAATCTGTGAATAAAAAATTGAAAGTACAGGCTGTGTTCCTATGTGTTGATAACTCTAAACTTCATTCTATTCTTCTATAAGCAAGCCTGGAATCGTCCCAGTGGTTTGTATGTGCTGTCAGACATGAATTCATTTGTAAAATATATTACTTAATAAGTAATCACCTAATGATTTATATGTTCTCTTCTTGCTTAGTGTACACACATACATATACACACATGTATTAAAAATTTGGTATAGAACTATAATAAATCCCTGTTACATATCAGAAAAGGTAAGGATGAAAGGAGAGTATTCGAAACATAAGGATACAGATTAGAGACTGAACAAATAGAGCACAGAATACACCTTCAAATTTGTATTCATGGATTGCCTATACCCAGAGATAGCTGTTTTAAAAGGCCATCAATAATGAATGATATATGAAATGAAGACAAAATATCATATGTTATGAGATAATGTTTAGGAGTAGGAAGAAAAAGTTGGAGATGACAAAAGCTCTACATTCTTAAAATGACACACAGGGAAACAATGATTTGTGTCATAAAGACACAAGCTAGGTATAAGGAAGTATAATTTATGACACTGCAGAGTTTAAACTCTATCCCCCATTCTTGAACACATCAAGGACTTTGAAACACCATTCTTCTTATTTAAACAGAAGTAGTTGCAAATATAGTACAGAGAAAGTGTTCATTTTTTTCTGCAACTTTGAGAGAGAACATAAAGTGATTTGTCTCATTACCCCAAAGACTTTGTTGTGAATTTCCTACTAAAAAAAGCATTCACCACCAAAAGATAGATCTGATCTGTATTTCTGCATACTTTATAAGTATTGAAGTTCAGGTACAATAGGGGCAAAACTTTTCCTATTCTTTCATTTATTTATTTGCAAAACTATTTATTTAGATTATATGCAGAGATTGAAAGCCTGGGTTCCTGGTAATGTAGGGTTTCTTGATTTGAGTCCTGATGTATTGGGAGTGCACAGTCAAAGAACAGTGATCAAACTGAATACATATCATATGAATACTTTTCTGTATTTTTAACCACTTTATAAAAACTTCTGAAAATCTGATACAATTAAAATTAAAATAAATCTCATGTGATAATTGCAAAAATATGAATGTATTTAATGTTAGTAAAATATATATCTAAAAACTGTTGCAATGGTAAACTTTATATTATGTAAATCTTACCAAAATTTCATGAGTATTGTGCAAATAAGAAAAAAAAGCACTTTCCTGTGGTCTTTTTGTGTGAATGTGTTATAAAGGACACCTTCAAATTTCCCTTTTCAATGTATTCTCAGATTTGTGATTAGGACATCTGCATTTTTGGAAGAAACATAATCTATATATCCTATACAGTTTAATGCATTGAATGACATATATTACATTCAATATATTTACATCCATAGATACACATATACAAATATATGTTACATACTCATTCAGGGACATATAAAATATTGTCTGTCTTCTTCAGTGCTATGTACTCAGCTCTAAAATAGTTCCTTACTCACACAGAGACTAGCTCAGTAAAATATTTGATGATTAAATGATTTATAACATGTCAACTTTAAAATTGATGAAGAAAATTTACTAGCAAGCTTACAACATTTAGAAGAAAGGAATACAGAGTTTTAAGATCTGTATTTTGAAGCTTTCTTAGAAGTAAGCAATAATTGTGATTGGAAATACCAACATCATTAAATCTACTGCAAACAACTTTAAATTAAATGTCTGTATATAAAAATGTCTAGAGCTTTGGTTTTCAAAAAGAAGATGAAGTAACATGGGGGAATCACTGTCATAGAATTAATCAAAATCTCCCTGGAGTACTGATTGGAGAGGTAGACAGTGACCCTGGACTCAGGAAAGGAGGAATCACTCAACATGGTACAATGCTACTAGCTGGGATATGCCCCCTGGGTACTAAGTCCCTAAAAGAGAAAATAGATTTAAAAAATATTCGCGATGATCAAAGTAATGTTCTCTTATTACTATTATGGGTCAATATACTTGAATCAAGTTTGAATAACCTAAAGAAGAAAGACAGGAGTGTGGCACAGTGGCTCCATTACTTGAGAGGCTGAAATAGAAAGATCATAGGTTTTAAGCCAGCCTTGGCAACTTAGTGAAATTCTGTTAAAAAAAATAAAGAAAACGAGCAGGAGGTGTAGCTTGGTGGTAGAATCCCCCACTGGAAGAAAGAGAAAGAAGAGGAGTAAAAGGAGGAGGAAGGAAAGGAGGAGAAAGAGGAGAAAGAGGAAATAAGTATTTAGCAAGCAGGTGTGAAAGAGGATCAGGAGGAGGAGGAGGAGGAGCAGGAAAAAGAGGAGGATCAATAGGAAAAGGAAGAAGAAGAGGAGAAGGAGGAGAAATAGATTGAGTAAACTGCCAAAGGTGAAGCCAAGAGAGAACTAACCTCACAATTTATATTCTACTCTTCCTACAAATATTTACTCATGAACACTTTATCCTATCATTGGGATATTTTTATACAAAGTGACTTATATACAGTTTCACTGTTTTATATAATTTTCATGCAATGAAAAAAAGGGAGAAGGGGAATTTGATACACTGTTCTCTGCTATAATATACATCTAAAGTTCTCATCTCTTTTTTTCCACTATGAACCTTCATTATACATTTTAATAACCTCAAAAATGTTCTCTTCCTTCATATTATACTGTTTTGCAAGCTAAAATGTTTGATACAAATAATAAAATAAGAAATTATATGTAGATAGAAGGAAATTTCTTTTGAAAAGTTTTTTTCAAGAAAACCAGTTATCTGTGTGTGGGAACAAACAACTAGTTTCTAGCTAAAAAAGGTCAAGTCTCTACCACAAATCCTATTTAACAAGATGAGCAAAATCTAAAGATCACAGAGAGAATGAGAATAATTTCATTACTCAAATGGTGCTAGTTTAGTTTTACAGAGTAGTACAGCAATCTCAAGAAAATAGGGTCAACAGTTCCAAATATGCTTCTACTCTGATCTTTTTACCTGCTTACAAATATCTTATTATTAATTTCACTTACACTGGCTTTATACAAATTCTCAGGTTCACAAGGTAGATTATTGTGGTTCTAGCAGTACGGATGGATAACATAAGCTGAGAATTTCCTTGGCTGGATTCTCATCATTCTTGTTTTTAGCTTGAAAGACACCTGCTTAAAACTGTCTCCCCTAATGGTCTCATCTATCACTTACAATGCACCCATCAATCTCTATCATACCATCTTGTTTTCTTTTCTTTTCTGGTGTGTCTCTACTATAATAATGTAAGCCCCTTGAAAGTACAAAATGTATTTACCTTCTCATGTTCTGTATCATTGAACCAAGAGTACTGCATAAGTAGCACTCAGGAATATTTTTGAATGATCATACAGGCAGGATGAGCAATAGTTTTTCCAGAGTCACATAAAAAATCAGTAGCAAAATTAGAATGCAAATAAACTCATTTCTTCTGTAGTCAAAGCCCATTTTCTTTATTCTATCTGACTTCTTAATTAACTCAAGGTAATTGATTTTCTTTCATTCTAAATCTCACTTTTCAAATACTAAACAGTCTTGTCTGTTTTGACGAACTCAGCCTTACAGATTTGAGCAATTGCCACCCATTTTCATGTCTAAGTTGGAGCACATCATCTGAGTAGTTTGAGTTTGGGCAGGAGAGGTAAGTTCTCTTTAAGCACTACTACTCAGCAACTCAGATTACATAGTACAAGATTCTCAGTCCTCCTGTCTCTTTAGTGGAACAGTTAATTACTGTGAGCTTTGAATGATCTAGGGAAGTGCTGATTTCGACTATTTGGAAACACCACTTTGAACACAAAGTTTTGGATCATATTTAGGGCCTTTTATTTGACTACAAGCTTAATATCATCATTAAGTTTATGATGTTCTTAAAATATTAAAGATAAACCAGGCATAGTGGTACATGCCGTGTAATCCTAGTACTGGCTGAGATAGTAGGATTATAGGTATAAGGACAGCCTCAATAACTTAGTAAGATCCTCAATAAATTAGCAGGACCCCAACTCAAAGTAAAATTTTTAAAAAGTCTAGAGATGTAGCTTAGAGGTAGATACCCCAAGTATCAACCAGAAGAGTTAAGATAATAGTAACTTGAATCACAAAATTTGCTGTAGAATTTAAAATGCTACTCTCTGTAGATAACAAGTGGAGAACTGTTTTTCTGTTGCACATGCATGCATTAAAAAGTTACCAAGTATCAACTATATTCTAGGAAGTGTTTTCTGAAAAGCAGTGCATTGGATTTGGATTTGGAATGTCTCTCTATCCCTGGCAGAATCAAGGTATCAATGTTGGAACTAGAGTTTGGTTGCTAAGAATGGGTCTTTTGGGGGTGGGGACTTGGGGATTATATTATATTATATTGGTTCCTTCTCTCCTGCACACTCTTTCTGCTTCTGGCCTCCATCATGTGAGGGAAAAGTTGTGTACTCTTTCTCCCTCAGCTTCCCACTGCCATGTTATGAGATCCCCATGGTCTCCAGCCTCATATGGACTGAACCCAAAATTCCCAAGGAAACTATAAGCAAATAAATCTTTCCTCTAAGTTTTATGGTCAGGTCTTAGTATTATAGCAATAAGAATGTTTACTAAAGCAAATTGTATAATTTTTCAACAGCAAAAGTGCACTGCACTTCAAAAATAATATTATTAGTTATTAATATAGTATGTCAATTACATTAACTAAACAATACTATCCTGCTCCATAAGGGAAGAAAGCAAAGAAGATTAATTTTCTCTTTTGATTTTGAAAAGTTTCAGCATTTATACACATATGTGTTATTGAATATATATCTTGAAATATGTATATATACATATATCTTGAAATATGTATGAATGATACTCTACTTTTACTTATAATGTGCCTCGCAACATTATTAAATAAGTCTTTTTATGCTCCTGTCTGTCGATTGACAATTACAATAATTAAGTACCAAAGGGAATATGAACCAGATTGCCCAAATCAAGAAAATAGTGACACTCATTCTAAAAAGGGTAACTTAAAATTCATGTGGGAATGTATTCAGAGGAGAAAAAATTGGTACAAGATATGATTAAAAAGGTAACTCATGTATTAGGAGTAAAAACTGGAAAATAAGAAATTGAGATATTTTCAGAGCATCTCAACTTCAAAAGTGATGGTCCTTGGCAACTGACTGATTGAAGAATGGTCTTGGAGAGTGGAAGCAAGAACGATGATGAGGTTTGGATTTAAAACTGGTCATGCATTTGTATATTTGGAAGATCAATATAAATTAGGAAATGGAACAAGATAATGAAAAAGAAGCCACAGGGCTAGGTTTTTTGAGCTGGCAGCATGCTGCCTTTTATTCTTAATTCTGTTTCTTTCCTGTGATTCCCCCATCCTGCAATACCAGAACCACCATATACATACACTAGATTTTCCTTAATGTGACATATATTTTCATATTATTTCCACTAGTTCTCTTAAGATAACATTTTTTTTCTGTTATTTCTTCTTAATCCCTACTCATGCCTGAAGACCAATTTCTAATGTTCTTTTCCTACTGCAAGTTTGTGTAAAGACCATGGGGTCTATGGTAGTCTCTCAACACTCTGTCCATTCAACAATGACAAAAGTTTCTAAACTTTGATACAAGCTGTCTTTCCTTGGTTTTCTCTGGCTAGACTGAAAACTCCTTGAGAATAAATACCACATCCTATTCTTTTTCTGTGATATAAATGAATCCTTAAAGTAAATAATCAATAAATGCAAAAGGAGAATGAATTAGATTCATTCTTATCCTCACTCTCACTTTCTTCAAATATTTACCCTCTTCTGTGATGTGATTTGTGATTAATTCTCATATAAGACATATGCAGAAAGCCAAGAAAAAATAGTGCTCATTATCTACACCTAATATAATCTTCTCAGTTGTTGTTTTTAACACTTCAATGAAAAAAAATCTTCATTACGGGAGCATTTTCACTACAGAAAGAGCTAAGTGTAATGCAACTCTGAAACTTTATGATAGACATTATTGTTTCATAAAAGATACCATCCTAAAATAAGTCAATACAAGCAAAAAACTTCCTTCTGAGAAAAAGGAAGAATAAAAACTGGCTTTCGGGAAGACAATGTGAATCTGATTAAGGATAGAATCATATTATATGCTATAAAGTTTTATGTGCTATAAAATGTGAATAGTAATTTAAAGTTGTGAATTGACAAAGATAAAATACCAAAGAAACCCAGAAAAGTTCTAAAATCTAGGCATAAGTATAAATTTATATTTCTCTAAGGGCTTCTGTGCATATATCTCTAAAGACATATCTTACAGAATAAACTAATTAGATATTGAGGCATATAGTGCTTGGATAATTGAGACAAGGTGCTTACCCATTACCTTTGCCAAGAACACATTTTTATATCTGTTATATGAAAACATGATCTTATTACTTTACCACTCACTTCATTTTTTCTCCATCAGCAAAATATGTGAAGGAAATAGTTCAAATCATGCTATGTACATATACGAAATTATCAACACTAATCTCAATAACATATATGGGAGGAGAGGGAGCAGGATAGGATCTAGAGGAAAACACACCAAGGACTGTGTGTATGTATGATTCTATCAATCTGAACCTCATTATGATGCACAGTTACAATGCACCAATAAAAGTATATTAAAAATATGTGAACACAAATGCCTTAAGTCATAAGGAAGACTTTTTCAAAACGCCTTCCCACCACTGTTGGGAGGCAATTCTCCACAATATTTCCTGTGATAAAGGTTGTTCTTGCACAGTCATCAAGGTTGGAAACTAGAGATAGCTTCTACATTGAGGTTGGAGGCAGATATGTTTTCCGGCCAGAGAGTACAGCTAATACCTCCCTGTTGGGGACAGGTTGGTACATTTCCCTTTATGAAAAACAGTTTTTCTTAAACTCTGGTTTTCAGCTGTGCCATAGATCCCTTGTGTGCACTATTCATCTGGGCCTGCTTCACATCATCCCTAAGAGTCTTGTGAACAAGGAAAAGGGATAAGAACATGAAGCACATGCTTCCTGCTGAGCTGCGAATGTTAAACTTTTGAAGTTCCTTAGCCCTTTGTTTCCTCACTGGCAGGATGCATGAAGTGCCATGCTGATTATGATCTTGCAGCTGTGGGCAGCGGCAGCACTGCTGCTTGAAAACTCTTTGGCCACTAGACAACTTTGTTTGCTTGGATTAATGTCCTGACACTCTGGGCATCACAGTCTATACTTCAATCTGTCGTTTTCCTAACATACTATACATATACATTTTTCTCTTTCACCTGCCACAATATTTGCTTGGACTTCATTATCTTTTCGGATGAATGAATTTTATAAAATTGTCTCCTCCAAGAAAATGAAAATGTTCTTGACTCTTCCAGGATCTATCCGAACCATGGGCTAAATGTATTTATTTTAACAAATCAACACTTTAAATACTATCATTTTATTTTGTACTATTTACATTTTTGGATCATGCATATTTCAAAAATACTGAGCAAGTTGGGCATGACAGTGCATTCATATTAACTCAGTTCTTGGGAGATAGACAAGAGGATGGCATGTTCGAGGCCAGCATCCAGTAACTTAGACTCTATTTCAAAATTAAAAATAAAAAATAAAAAGAGCTCAATGTGTGGCTCATTTATAAAAATGACCCTGGATTCAATCCCCAGTGAGCAATCATGATAAAACTTACTACTAGTTCATCAAAGTAAATGTAGGAATATATGACAGAAGGATCAAATAGAGGCCTACTCTTGAAATACTTCTCTATGGGACAGATCCTTTGGTTAAGGCCTGAGTAGGAGAAGAACAGAAAAAGTTGAATAAATAGTTTCTCATTGTAATTCAATCTCTAACATAGAGGATGCTATCTTCCTAGCCTTTAGTAAACATTTCAGAAATAGAGTGAATGAAGGAAAAGTATAAAATTTCCTAATGATTCATATTTTCAATTTCTAATAATGTATCAAAAATTATTATTAAGTCTTATGTGTTATTTCCTAAATGTGATCAAAATGACCTTCCAAATAAACATTTTCGAGTCCTATAAGGGCTGTGGTTCACCTGGGTACCACTCTTCTCTATCTAAGACACAGGTTATTAATGCAGAGGGATACATAACATGTCAGCATCCTAGAGCAACACCCAGTACTAAAATTCTACTTCATAGCTATGGTGTAGAAATTAAATGGGTCCAAACTTATTCTAACAATAATTCTGACTTGGCTTACCAAGAATATTTTCTTATTAAATCCACTTGGCTTTACTTTTTATTCATATAATTAGTATTTATTTAGTATGTATCAAATGTCAGATTCTATAACAATTTAAAAATAAATAAAACTGATTCATAACCTAAAGAAATTCTCATACTCCTATGGGCAAGAAGGATAAAAACACCAATTATCTGTAAGTGTCACATTGAGATTCATTACAGCTAGGTGTTGTGTTGCATACCTCTAATCTCAGTCCTTGGGAGGCTGAGTTAGGAGGACCATAGGTTTGAGACTAACCTCAGAAACTTAGTAAGACTCTCAGCAACATAGTGAGACCTAGCTTGGAGGTAGAAGGTAGAATATCCCTGGGTTCAATTCCTAGTGCAACAACAAAGAGAGAGAGAGAGAGAGAGAGAGAGAGAGAGAGAGAGAGAGAGAGAGAGAGAGAGAGAGAGAGGTATGAGAGAGAGAGAGGAGAGAGAGAGAGAGAGAGAGAGAGATTGTGTAAAAAAGTTCAAAGATTGACACAAAAAGGAGTTCATTAGTGATCCTTCTGGAAGAGGAAAAGTGGAGAAGAGAAAAAGTGATAGAAAAATTTTCACAGAAAAATAAATGAGAAATTTAGAATTTGCACAAGTTACAGGTCAGAATTGCTCGAAATAGAATAATAATAGGTAACAGTATCAATTATTTACTATGCTTATGGCATGGTGCCAAATACTTTCAATGCATTAATTATTTAATTTAATTCTCACAAAAATCCTAAAGGTAGGCATTATTACAATCGTAATCATATCACCATCATCATAATCATCTTCATAACCTCCTTAATAATATTCCTCTTTTGTAAGATAGGACACTGAAGGAAACAATTTATAAACATTGCCCAAGATCATGTAAGCAGAAAGGAATGGGATATGATTTAAACACAAGAACCAGGTGCCCAATCATTGGATTATACTACTGCTTCACAGAAGGAAGATCTTGTAGAAGTCACATGTGTAAAGGACAGATTATGAAATAAATTCTATCTTTATAAGGCAATACTTCTTTATTTGTAATGTTTAACATATTATATTTGTTCACATTTATGAGCTATGATGTGATGCGGTGATTCATGTGCATACCTGGCAATGATCAACTCAAGGTAGCAGTATATCCAACATCTCAATTTTTTTTATC